>OZ007497.1:188918053-189175553 GCA_963931805.1 Microdon myrmicae
GGGCAGTAACTCTACTTTTATCCGGTGAATTAATTTGGCAGTGTCTGTTATATTGAGTGCTGCAATCTTTGGCCTCGAAGCATTGTTTAATATGCAATTCGATAGGTATATTCCTGATTGCATTTCTTTGGGCAAACAGATCACTTCCTCTCGGATTTCTATTGGTAACACAATTACCTTTTGTGAACGTCCTGGTATTTCAACCGGTTCACTCAGAATAACTTCCACTGTTTCAGAGTTTGGAGCTGCTGGATCTGTAGTCCTATTTTCTCTGATTATTTCTATAGAAGTGTGAGGCTCTGCTTGTGGGATCGGGGATATTGGGAGCGATGCAGTTTTGCAGCCAGCACTTTTCTTAGAAAAGGCTTTGGAAGAGCTACCAACTATGGGTTGTACCTTTTTGGGTCCCATTTCGTCAATAGTCCTTTTCTCATCGGCTGCCCGTGTTCGTCCTGTTTTTCCTCGATTCCTTGCGAAGGGGATGGTAAAGTGTTCGGAGTTGGTACCCATGCGAGGGAATTCCAAACACTGTCCCGGTCCATCCACTTTGCAATTCCTGGACAAAACATCGTTGCCCAAGAAACCATCTTCTTTGAGCCCAGGCAGAGAGTGTACCACTTGGAATGAGCATGGCACGCTCTGTGCCAACTCGAAATGCCCTAAACAGCTGCCTCTACTTTTCCCTGAACCAAAGGGCGTCTGCAGAGTGCATGAGTCTTGGCTATCTATTTGGCAATTGGAGTGGAGTGCTTTCTGTTTGATTATACTGATCTCGGCGCCAGTATCTACTACTAATTTTATTTCTTTGCGTCGCCCTATATCCAAAGGAAGTTGGACTATGGGGACACGGGTTAGTGGCGCCTGAGAACAGTTAGTGTTATGTGATTTTAATTCGGTCGGGTTGGGGTATTTGAACCCGACCGTACTGAGTTTCCCGAACTATTCTCCCATCTTTGTTTTTGTCGGCATTCTGCCACCGTGTGATTTCGCCTATTGCAAAATTCACAGGGCTTTCTCCAGCTTTGGGAGGGCGGGTTGGTATTTGAGCGCGTATTGCTGGGCTCGGGTGGGTGGGAGTTTTGCGTTGCCCTTATTCGACGGCGTCGTCGTTGAGACCGATTCCTTGGAGTGTCTCGGTTAGAATTCTGATGCCTTACCTGTTCTTCTTCCTCCGACACCAAGTCCGGATCCACGTTGACAGTCAATGTGACTGTGCGCTTTTGTGGATTTGACCGACGTTGATTATTTTTCGGATTTGATTCCCGAATATTGTTGGAGGCGGAAGTCGAATGACCTGCCTGTTCCCAATTTAATTTGTGGCGGCATTCTGTCCACTTATGGCCTCGTCTGCCACAGAATTCACAGCTGTGTCCTACGCTGTAAACTTTGTAGTTTTGCGTGGGGCGCGCCTGAGCGGAAGTTGATGGTTGAGGGACCTGTGGGGATTGTACCTGGGGTCCTCTTAGATTTGATTGTGGCCGACCGCTTTTTGGAGGCCCATAGTTTCTATATGTGGGTTGGGTTGCGGGTACACGACATTCCCTAATATCATGTCCATATTGCCGACAACCCATGCAGAAAGGCGTATTTCTGCGTTTTAGACACTCCTCATAAAGGTGTCCATTTTTCTTGCAGAAACTGCAAGTTACGCGTGCAACCTGTGGAAAAGGAGAGCGGGTGCTGCTGAAATGAGCTGGTATTGGCTGACTTTCCCCAGGGTATGCAGCTGGAGCTGGTAATTGTTGGGTAGCCACCTGTGAGTTTACAGAATTCCATCCAGGGGCAAGTGGAGAATCGACTGGTGTTTGGTTTACTGCCACCTGCGGGTATGAAACAGAGGCAGAAGGAGCGTTGACCGGTATACTGTTTGATACAGCCTGTGGATATGGAACAAGGGTAGAAGGAGCGTTGATTGGTACACTGTTTGACACCGCCTGTTGATATGTAGCTTGTCGCACAGGGGCAGGCAAATCGTAAGATCCGATGTACTTTTCCTGTGGCTGTGGAGCAAATTGCACAGGGGCGTGGGGGGAACTTAAATAATGAATATTATTTGTCTCCTGAGGATATGCGCTATATTGTACATGAGGATAGTGATCGAGTCGTGGGTAGTTTAATTGGGTCATATTTTCAGATTGGTTGGGGACTGGGGGTCTACTTTGGGTGGAGTTATACAACCGTATCATTTCCTGTTGTGACTTCTCCATCTGGATTAATTTCTGGGCCAAACCGTCAAATGTGTCATCACCGACCAACACCATGAATTGCCTCAGAAAAGGATCTGCAGTACCACCTTTCAGAGCGGATTTCGCTGCTAAGTCTACCTGCAGCTTGAACGTAGCGCCGTTCACCAGGCCGTACGTTTTATTTGCTGCATTTTGGCACTGCGCCATGGTTTGCCTTAATCTTGAGACGAAACCATTCATTTCCTCCCCAGGAGCCTGTCGTGTTGCTCGTAGTTGGTTCAGCAAGTCCTCAAACGACTCTTGTGGTTGTTGTGAGCTCTCGAAGAGTGTCTCCAATTCTTCAATAGACTCTACTGACTTAGCGGTGACCAACTCATAGGCATCGCCAACCAGTCGCGTGGGCAATAGTTGGAGAAACACCCGTTGTTCCTCAGGTGGCAAACAACTTATTGCCCTCCCGCAGCTACTTACAAACGCCTTAAGTTCGCTTGCTGCATTTGGAGTTCTTACACCTGAAAAAATTGGCACCGCCCTTGCCAGCAAATTCAAAATACCTCCTAGATTCACCGAACTACCAGGAAACGAGGGGGGAACGGGAGTGGACGCTACAAGTGGGATTTCAAAATTAGCTTGTGGAGTCAGGGTTTGGGTAAAACTTGTCCCAGGCAGAACATCTATTTTAGTTACATTTATCTTGTTCTGTTCCATTTTATTTTTATTGTTAATTTTATCAATAATTTTATTTTGTTTATTTATTTTTCTAAGTAATACCTTTAAGGTACTTACCACCGATGCAGTTTTCTTTATTCGTCGGGAACGGCGAAGGGGCACGATTTCGCGTTGGCCTCCAGGCATTCAAGACTTGCTTGGCTTTTTCTAGTATCCTTCGTGTGCTGGGGTGCTGTTATTGTTGTCCTGTAATGCTGGTTGCGATTTTGTTCCCTCGTTGTTATGTCTGATGAGTTTTTCGTTTATTTTGTGTTTTATTTTACAAGTTTTTATTATTATTTTTCTTGTGTGGTTAATCAAATTTTTGTAGTTTTGGTTTAGTGTCTTTTTTCACTTCACTATTGTTTTTTTTTTTTGTGTTTGTGAACGCGAATCTGTTTTATTATATTGTGTTTTTATTTGTTAGTCAATTTTTACTTTTTCTTTTACTTTATTTTGGAGTGTTTTTTATTCATTTAATTAATTTGTGTTTTATTTTAATTTAATTACTTGTGTGATGCACATGAATGGTTCATTTATTTTTCATTATTGTTTTTTTTTTCACTTTATTTTGATGTGTGTTTTTAAGTTAGTCACTTTAAAAAATGTTCACTTTTTGTTTATGTTTTCTTGAAAGACGTTTTCTTTTTGTTTGGGAGCTCTGTAAGCTCTTTTAGAGTTAAGGGGTTTCAAGCTCTTATGAGTTCTTAAACTCAGGCTTCCTTAAACTCTTCGGCTGCGCCACTTGTTAAAGAAGTTTGTATATTTAAATCTGAACTGCACACACAGAGAACGAAAACTCACACTCGCGCTGAGAGAATGCCAACAATAACACACACAGAGCAATCAAACGCACTTTGTTTTTGTTTTAATTTATTAATTACTTTTAAACACATTCACAAAATTCAGTTTTGTAACACAATCCTTTTTATGTTTGGTATTTGCGAGAACACAACACTGACACTGAATTGAATTTAGCAAGCGTATCCAAAAGATTCGAATTATTGTTCACTTTTTTGAGCCCGATGTTTTTACATATAATATTTTCCGCGAAAGGCACTCGAGGAAGTCGTACGGTAAGCGCAAAGAGTTACTCGCCGCGACTTTTGAAACGCGATCGGCTTTATATTTGAAGTCCGTCCAGGACAACGATTGGTATTCCACTTTATTTTTTGAATATCAAATATACAACGCGACGGGTTTTATATTTGAAGTCCGTTGTGGACGATGGTTTGACTTAGACTCTTCTAATTTATGAATGTCCAAACCGGACGACGTTCATACATCGACACCCTTATCTCTCTTTCGGTCGTGTAGACCGAAATATACATCCATCCATTGTTTACTCACAATAGATCCTTTTTGATACGCATGAGGTATGCTTTGCAGTACATTTCTTGAGAATAATAAACATTGAAAATGTTTATGATCTGCGAGATCTGATTGTGTGGATGCGTGTATACAATTTAGAATCTTGTATTTACACAAGTGTTCATTTATGGTCAACGATGGCAAAGATATTTTGTATACTTTATTGCTTCGTTACCATAGAATTATTCTCTGTTTTGAGCAGCACAAAGAAAATATGTGCCGTCATGGATTTTTCCCAGATGTGGTATCTGGATTCCATGATTTGCCCGTATATGCATTTTGTAGCTAATGCATTTTTACAGGTACTCATTGGGTTGGATATGTTGATTTGGATTAATCAATATATGGGGCTTCACATGAAGGTGAATCCTGTTAATGGTGGGGGGTGGCCCCCAAAAAGGGTGAGTTTTAGGGGAGGGTAGGCGTTGCGTGTAACATGCGTTGCAAGCTGTGAGATCTCTATCGAGAATTAATGTTATGCAACGCACAGACAAGCGATTCGTCGTTGTAGTAAGATCTTTATTCTTGCTCGAAAGGAAATACTACGTAATGCCAAAAGCTAGATTTCTGCATGTTTTGTTGCCATGGCGAGGCGTGAAATTTATGCTACTAGGTGCCCCTTTCGCGTGCTTAATGAATTCGGACAATGCCTGTTACCCTGGTTATTGTCTCTTTTTGGGGTATTACCCAACAATAGGTGCGACGGGGCAGTGGCGTTACATGAAACCGCCACATCTCTTTGACACGGTTTGGGCAATGTTGATTGCTGTTTTTGCAACCGTTTTGCTTTTTGGGAACAAGATGCGTTTCGTACGACTTTGCCCTTGTGGTGAATGTCCGTTGTTGCTGATGTATTTTTCATATCAGCAGACATTATGTTTCACAGGTTTTTCTATGGTTATGGTATGACTAAGGCAGGTAAGTACATGCTTTTTATGAAGTAGTACTCGCGTGAAAATGGTTACCTGGTGGTAAAGGAGCAGGTAAGTAGAGGCGTTCGAAAAAACCGCCACAAGACCCCCTCCGACAAGGCGGGCGGAATGTTGCGGATTCGCCCTGGACACAACCAGCGAATTCGCAACCGAATGCTATCCATGGCACCAACATAACAAATGTCAACAATCAGCTGACATTTCCGCTTTTTCGTTAACTTCTCTAGATGATCGGATGTCCAATCATCCCAAGCCTCGAATAGTCTTTTGTAAATCCAAAGAAACCTAGTTCATCCTATAAATAAAAATATTAAGTACTAAGAAATCGATCAGCCACGAGTTTCTTTTATCAAGAGGGACGACTATTTCAAGAATTGCTGCTCAACTTTAGGTAATCTTTCCCTTTAGCAACATTTATAGTTATTGTTTCAGCCACAGACAACGGCCAACATCCTTCGGCCAACATCATTGCACACCAGAAGCCAACATTGTTCTTGGCATCATCCCCACGGCCGACCAAACTACATTGTTGGTGGAAGTTGCGTTCAACGCCTGTTGTTCGCAAACAGTTTAGTTGGTCGTCGAAATCCAAACACGTGTCGCCCCTGCCCAACCAAGGTGCACGCCAGTAGACATCGCTGTTTCTGACGCCAGGCCCACAACAAAACAAAAACCATTGTTCGTGGAAGGTGTGTTCAACGCTTGTTGGACATACAATAATCATTATTTGTTGCTTTAAGTCGTTATATTATTCAAGAATAAGTAAAATGATTGAAAACGTTTTTGAAATTCTAGGAGCTGTAGCGCATTAGCGTTAACCAAAAGGCGAAGATGTGGCAATAATGTATTCAATACAAGACCAAAATAGTAAAAAGTAAAAAAAAAAATGAACAGTCATGCGGGAGATCGATTCTGTAATGTGCCAGAAATATCTTTCGAAGTAAATACTTCTCTTCTTTTAGATGTCTTATCAACCGAAAATATCTAGTCACGATGGTCGACTTGCACATGTTCAACTGCATTCAACGTCACCCACATCGAATGCCAGCCATGTCTGTTTTAAAGCCGGTTCTATCAATACTAAATCTTTTCCGGTTACTGATTATGTCGTGGAAGCTTTTCGACTATGCTCTGTTGTTGGGTATCATGTAAAAGAACTTCCGTGGCACTCGTATCGGCTCTCACCTCTCTACTCTTTCTACCTAACATATTGGACTGACCATTGTGAGAAAGGTCTCCCAATAGTGGAAAGGAAAATAAATATTTACCTTATCGTTACCTGTCCACAGTGCACTCGGCTTTTTCTTCAACCGCTTCTGTCAGTTGTTACATATTATTTGCTTAGCAAGAAAGTTAAAGTACGGAGTTTCTCAGGCTTACAGTGCCTTAGCCCATTTTTTCACTTTAAAATCGTAATCAAAGCAACATGAGGTAAAATAAGCAAAGGTCATATTTAAAATCACGAACGTCACATAATCCGTTTAAATCTTTATATAGTTTTCACGGTCAATTTTGTAGGTCTACTTCGCGAAGTAGTTTTTTTATTTAGAATCATTTCGTAAAAGGTTTAAGTGCGTTTAATTGGTTTGGTGTGAGCATGCCGCTGATCCTTCTGTGTGTGAGGTTGTGAAAACTCGTAATAAAGAAAATTAAAAATTAATTCTGACAAATAAAGGATAAACGAATAAAAAAAAAGTGAAGTAAATTAGATAAGAAAAACCCTAATCGTCTAACTAATAATTTTGAGAAGGTGTTTCGTACGAGAATATGTTAAGATTCCCTTTCTTGCGGATTGCTTTGGTCAAGATAATTTTGGTTCCGTTCCACACAGGAGCTAGAAGGAACGTGTGGAGGGCAGAGGCAGCACCGTTCGCGGCCTTTCAGTCCGAGGACTAGTTCTTGGCGATCCATGAGTTCAAGAATAAAATGTTCATTAAAGGCCCATCGTATGTTGAAAACCTATTTAATTTGTTGCCATTTTGCAGTTTTGCCGCTTTCAAAATTCTAGTGTTTTTGTGGACGTTGGTTGAGCAATGGCTTAACTAGTTGAATGAGATGCAGGCCGACTGGTTTTGTTGTGTGCGGCTATCTTCTTTGCTTATTGTTGCTTATTTTAGTTGTTTTTTTTTTTCAATGCAATTGAATAATATAATACTTAATTGAATTATTTATAAATATATGTAGCGTCAATGACAATGGCACATGTTGCCATAATGTGATGGTTTTCAGAAACGCGTGAGTTATTGTCCGGTCTCGGGACAATATTTAAAGAATAACTTTTTTTTTTGGAGGCGATGCCTCTTTATTTCAACACGTATTGATGCTTTTACTTTTCGGTTAACTATGAACAACTTTTCAGATTGACTGAGGGCTATTTATACTTAACATTTATCTTAAACAATGGGAGCCGAAAGATGATCTTGTTGTCTCTCATTCTCTGGGGTGTCTTGATTTTCCACGATTCAGGCTTATAGTAGATAAGACATGTTGTGATTATAGTATGAGATATAATTGAAATGATTTTGTTAGGACCATTTTCATGTACAAGTTTTGTGGATGAGTCATACCTTAACTTCCCCCTCCGTTAAACGACAATGTCCTCATTGTTCCCTTGTTTTAATACTAATAGTCTATTATACTATTACTATTTATTGGCTTGTAGGGACCCCGAAGCGCATGACCTCACCGACTCAACTCCACCATCGTTCCCCGTCCTGCGCACTCTCCTTCCACGTTTGAGTATCTGATCCGATCTCCTCAAGGTCAAACTTTACATTGACCTCCCATCTCCATCGCGGCCGTCCTGCCGGTCTCTTTCCCGTTGGCCTACCATCAAGAACTCCACGCGCGGTCCTATCGTTGCCCATTCGAGCCACATGTCCGGCCCATCTTAATCTTCGCGACTTGATTACTCTCACTATTGTAGGTTTGCGGTATAGCTCTTCCAATTCGTGGTTGTGGAGTTTCCTCCGTTGTCCTGCCTCCTCGCCATATTTGCCGCCAAAGATACCCCTCAAAACTTAATTCTCGAATACGCGGAATTTGTTTTCTTCCCGTTTTATGGGAGCCCATGTTTCGCATCCGTGTAAAACAATCGGCATGATTATGGTTCTATAGACATGGAGCTTTATATTCTGCGATAGCAGTTTGGATTTCAGCCGTTTACTGGCTGCATGTCAACTAGCGTTGCCGGAGTGTAGTCTTTTGTTAATTTCCTTAGACATTTCGTTACTGGCCGTCAATATTGTTCCCAGGTATTTAAATTCTTGGACATTTTCAAATATCTTGCCCCTGATGTTTATGTGTGTTCTCTGAGATCCACCTGCTCCCGCCATAATCATGCATTTCGTTTTGTTTTCATTTATTTCTAGGCCCACCTCTTCTGCTGCTTGCATCATGATTTCACTGTTTTTACTTACAGTTTCTAGATGATCGCCCAGAACGGCGATGACATCCGCGTATGCGAGCACTTGTGTGACCCCGTTCAGGGATGATCCGGCCATGTTGTCGTCTTGTACCTTTCTGATGACATACTCGAGGACAAGGTTAAATAGACATGGTGAGAGGCCATCGCCCTGTTTTAGTCCGTCCCGGATTTCAAATGGTTCTGAGAGATGGTTTTCTATTCTAACTTGCCCTTTGTTTTCGTTCATGCAGATTTGAATGAGGGCGGCATATTTTTTCGGGATTCCCAATTCAACTACAATATGGTAGAGTCTTTGCGTTGCGGCTGAGTCGTAGGGTTTTTTGAAGTCAACGAACAGTTGGTGAACCGTCTCTCCGTATTCCCACTTCTTTTCCAGTAGTTGCCTTATTGTGAACATTTGGTCGCTCGTTGACCGGTTACTCCGGGATACACATTGGTAGTCTCCCAATATTTCTTCTGCGTACGGTGTGAGTTATAGGATTACACTACTTCAAATTCGTGCTCCGCTACCCTGATAGTTTGACCAACGTTAGGTCTTCTCTCCGCAGAAGTTGCCACTATGTACTTAGTTTTTTCCTCATTAATGTGCAGTCCCAGTTTTTGTGTCGCCTGCTCGAAGTGGGTGAAGGAGCCCTGTACAGCCGAATCGGATCTACCGATGATGTCGATGTCATCTGCATAGGCAAGTATCTGGACGCTGGAGTCACGGATTGCTTGCTCCAATGCTTGCTCTCTACTTTTCAGTATTTCACAGACCAGATGTTTTTTTCCACGCACTTTTCTTTTGTCTGTGGTCTATTTTCAGATCTTCTGAGCTCTTTGTATTTCTCCTCGCGTACCCGCGTTCTGTGGGTGTTTATACGTTGGTATCAGCAAGGATGCGAGTTTGGTAAAAGCACCACAGATAGTTCACGAACAGCAGAAGATGAAAACTAACACCCAGAAACTCTAAACTCGTGGTGACGTGTAAGCCAACGGTCACTAAGATTAACACCGGCGGAAATTATGGTCACTTCAATCTCCGATGTTGTCGTTCCGCAGCAGCACACTGGTGAAAGATATCCGTACGTAAATAAAACACTAAGAGCCCCACAGTTCTATGAGACCGCCGCATTGCCCGGTATGCAGCATTCTTACGTTCAGTCGCTGGTTTGCACTTATCATCAAAACAGTCGCTTCGATCTGTACGACTACTACCTAAGATGAAGTTGGCAATATTAATGACAGTATTCTTAAGGCGTGTCCATTTCTTTTCTACGCCAGGGATTTTGGCCTCAGGACTTACTCTCCCTCCATCGAACTCTTCGAGGGCGAGTCCCAGCGCATACCCAAAGGTGTTGTTGGTGTTCTCAATGTGTAAGGTAGCCGTGTTGATTCTAACCTGATCCGCGGATGCAATATGTCTCCGTAAGGCAATCCGCGCTCGGATTACTGTACCAACAAGATAATGATCCGAGTCGACGTTGGCACCTCGGTACGTTCGTACCGTCATCAGGCTCGAGGAGTGGCGGCGATCTATCAACATGTGGTCAATTTGGTTGCGAGTGGCTCCATCAGGTGATACTCAGGCTTGGGGATATCTTTACGGGGCAACTTGGTACTCGCAACGACCAAGTTTTTTGATGCTGCCAGTTCGATGACTCATGGTAGAAGTTAGGGCTAGGAGTTATGTACATACATTAGCGTAAATACGATAAGTAGGAACGAAATGAGTTGAGACTCTGCACCATAATTTACCACAGTGAAATTTTGGGGAGCTGAATTTAAACGTGGCCGTGAGAGCTTGGGAGACGATGAACGTTCGGGGCGTCCAAAAATTTCAACAACTGACGATAACATTGCTAAAGGTCAACAAATGGTGCTAGACGATCGCCGAATTAAAGTGAGAGAGATAGCAGAGGCTATGAGAACGTCCAAAGAACGTGTTTGTCACATAAAAAATCAAGATTTAGGCATGAGAACGCTGTGCGCGCGTTGGGTGCCGCGTTTGCTGACGTTAGAACAAAAACGTGTTCGGGTGAACATTTCCAACGCTCTGTTGGCGCAGCTTCGGCGCAACAAATCCTAGTTGGTGTCGATTAATTACTGTCGATGAAACTTGGATACATCATTATATGCCCGAAACAAAAATACAGTCAAAACAGTGGACTGCAAAGGGGGAATCGGCTTGTTGTGTATTATTTCAGAATATTATATATTTTAAGTGTAACAATGAGGTTGTTCTCCAATATGAAAATGTTATATATTTTGGGTGTAACAATGAAGTTGTTGTATAATTTTGGGTTGTGTGATATACTAATATTGTTAACGGTTAGATGATGTATTAATATTGCATAATTGAGGTGAGATATTGGCTGCGCCAATGTAATATATTTGTTTAATATTTTGTAACATAATTTAGGGGTAATATGTTCTGATTAATGGAACTTATTTAATTGGTGCAATTGTTGCAAGGCAATAAAGGAGCCTGCTGTTGTTGGGCTGCGCCAATTACGGTATGGGATTTAATGGTAGATATTATCTGTAGTGTGGTTTGGTGTAGAATAACCAATATGAGTGCAGTCGCCGATGGCAAGGTGAAAACCAGGATGAGAGGGCGCGATTGCGCCATCCGTCGCAAGATCTCCTCTCACTGTTGCACTTTCCACCGTTGCAGCTTTTGGTCAACGTACTAGCTGAATCGTAAGCAATATGCTCTTGTCTTACAGTGATCGTTGTGTCATAAAATGTGTCATACGGGATTCCATAAAAACATACTTGGACAGTACCCCATAGGTACTTACGTGTGTCGCCGTCCCGGTCCGATGCAACCACCAAAACCTCGCCTCTTAGTGGATATTAGAAAGAGGATTCCGACGCACTGTTCACAAAATCAAATACTCCTTCTGCATATATTAGACAGCAAATTTAGCCCTTTATTTCAAGAACCAGTTTAACAAATTCTCCATCACATTGGAATTTCTTCCTTAGTTACAACATTGTCTATCTAAGTGACACCGCGACGCTTGTTCTCCTTTTCTTCCCTCCAACTTTTACAATATAAAATTGACTTTCCTACTTGATACTGAACACGGAGACGGTAGTTTTGAACCACCGAACACGGATACGTTACTTTACTTCTTTCACAATATAAAATTGACGTTCTTCCTCGATACTGAACACCGAGACGGTACTTTTTAACCACCGAACAGGGATACGTTACTTTACTTCTTTTTTTTACTTTACTTTTAACAAAAAAAATCGTACGTTCTTGTTTGCAACTTCACATGAAGACGGTACTTGTCACACTCTGAAAAAACCGCCACAACGGTTCCCCCAAAATCCACACACTCCGTTGACCTTCTCTCTTTTCTTTGTTGTTCTTTCTTCGCTTCGCCGCACCGGATCAAAACTGGGTTTATACGTCCGCTGTATTCAATTCAAAACCACACTCAGCCACATTCGATCGGCTTTCGAAACAAGCTTAATCGAAGTATAGTTCGAATTCACTTTTGCAGTGGGTGTTTATTTACCACACTTCAACCATTTAAATTTTTATCGTTAATGTGGCCGAGTTTATTGTGGGGGTTCTCTGTATTACATGGAGAACCAACCCACAATTCCAACCACAATTTCCGCCTTATTTCGACCGCTTTCAGCCTGTCATACTAACCCCTATCCCATCGTTCGGTATTCACCTAAGAATCATTGATTTCCCAAGGGACGCAGATAATGCATAACTGAGTTTAGCTACCTTTTTGCCATACGGCAACTCCATCTTGCTAGCCCATGAGATTTCCATCGGAAATCACATAATGTCGGTTAGCAACAACAAGTCTAACCAAACGACGCTGTTGCATCATAGCAAAACCGCTGGGGTTATTTCAGCGTCTTAGAGTCTGGTTCTCACGCTGATTATTTCCCAAGCATCAGCGGCGTCGTATTGACTTTCCCCAGACATGCCATTCGCTTGGGATCAACGATTTCATTTCGCAGGTGAATAGCACCGGCCACATTTCCTCTCTTCCACAATTCTGTCTCCCTACGGTTCAATGCACTCTGAAATCAGCACAGCCGTAACACTAGGGCAGTAGGTCATTCTCAGAAACTGCATTTGATACCGGCGCACAAGCTAAGCCAACCCCGAAGTTATTGCGCTCTTTTGTTATTCTTATCCTTCGCATGTCCAGCGACTGTCGAATGATGCGCGAGTATTATTCACCTCACTGAGGCATGCGAATTCGAAATTCAATTTTCCATCCCTAATTTGAGTCAGTCGTTTTCCATCCACCATCGCGTGCACACGCTACGTCGAGCGTTCCGCACGAGTCGTTATTCAACTACCGTGGTGTTCACGCTCGAGCCACAAGTTTTGGAGAAAATATGGTTAACAATTAAAACATTATTTACGAATGGAGACGTACTGTGAAATCAATCGTGAGTTAATACTTAATAATCAAGAACTTCGTAGTGCAGTAGCTAAATCGAAACGCGAAATGTGCTTATTTAAATTCGTTGCTTATAGAGCAACGAGAAAAATATTCTCGTATCGTATTGTTGCTGAACTACAAACAAGTTACAAGTGTATAATTATAGATGTATTTCAAGAAGAGTTTACAGGAGACAATTCTCCACCCCAAACTGATGGGTCTGTAGGGGTTTCTCTATCCTATAGGAGAAACAGCCCACAATTCCAACTACAATACCTACCCATTTCCTTGATAGGTATTTACCTGTAAAACATGTCAAAGGGACGCATAGCTAAACTCATTATTCTATGCAGATAATGCACAATTGAGTTTAGCTACAATCAACAACATACGGCAACACTTTTGCGCTAACCATGGGATTTCCACCGGAAATTCCATTCGTATTGGTTAGCAACAACCAAGTCAAACCAAGCGACGCGGTTGCGTCATAGTCCATAGGCTTGGGTATTATTGAACATTCCACAGAATGGAATTATATCCCCAGCCGATGCGGCGTCCTATTGACTTTTCCCAGATCACCCATTCGCTTGGGATCAATGATCTCTTTTTGCTGGTGAATAACCTTAGCTATGTTTGCCCTCTCTCTCGTATTTCTGTCTTGCTACAGTGCGTTGACCTAAGAGATTGTCACTAGGTCAGTAGACCAGCCGTATACACGGCATTGACGCACACACACCTAGACAAATCCACCCTGGGTTATTGTGCTTTCCCTTTTGATTTCTCCATTCTGGCTACGCCCATCGACGTCGAACGAATACACAAGTACGTTTCGACCTGGGTGAGTGTGGTGAGTTGGGGAACACACAAGAGAGCATGATTACCATTGGCAGATCAATGTGTAAAAAGCAGAAATTACGACTTCCACCCTAAATAGAGTCAGTCGATATTCAACTACTGTGGTGGCCACTCACGTGTTGCGAGTCGTCTGTTAATCACCATCGCGTGCATCCGTTAAAGAGTCGAGTTTTTAATCATTGAAGTTCGCACAGCCGCATTGGAGTACGTCTCTGCGCGAATACCCAAAGTTTAGTAAACTATAATTGTTTCGCATGGCTTTCGTTAAAATCCGTATTATAAATATAACATCAAATTCTTCTGTTGCATTGTGAATAAGTGCCGATTATTGTACAATTCGTCGTCTTATTTTCGAGGCGAAGGGAAAGAGAACTTAAATAAACCTAATTAAAGAAATAACCTTCGAACAAAAAAGAAAAAAATACCAGAAGTTGTGATAATTTAAATAAACCCAGTTAAAGTAAGAACATTTACCCACAAACCTAAATTATAAACTATTCCCTCAGGATATGTGTAAAAAAAATAATAAAGAACCTAATATCAACAAATAAAAAAAAAACTGAAACAACAAAATCAGCACAGTGCATTTTTATTTTCTCCTGGATTTTTGGCGAACTATTCTCTTCAAGCAATCGTCGGGGATTTTAGTGAAATTAGTGCCCGTGTTTTGGCACCCAAACTACAACCCCCACAGGTCTGTGGCACAAAGTTAAAGCAAATAAAAGAAACTTTAATACTAAAACTACACAACAGTAAATTTCATTTCTTATCTTTCGTTTCGGTGCTTCCTTTTGGTGCCAATATTCCGTCGGAACAACTCGATGGGGATACGAGTGAACCACATGCCGTACGTTGGCAGATCTACACGTACTCCACAGTATGCTTTGTTCAAACCAAGCCGATGGGCGAGTTACTCACGTAACAGGCTCCAGAAAAAGCAAAAACAGCTTTTTCGGCTGGGAAAGTTGTGGCAACTCTAACAGATATACACAATTCACAAGCAAAAATAGTGAAGAACACCGAACGAAAAATCGAATAAGAAAAATACATCAGAACCGTATACCAAGCGATAAAATAAAAATAATTCATATCAGTGGAATATAGTCGAGTTTGGAAATCAAATTCTAAACACGGTCAGTAGTCTGATGCTTCACTGCTTCGCTTTTCAATCGTTTCATCGTGTGTTCAATTCACCTTCTTCACTATCCTTGCTTAACGCTACATAATTGGTGACTACGACGTGATCTGTACACGACGCAGCACACACACACTCCCCGTAGTAAACAGAACTTCACACACGCAATCATGACTTCTGCATAGAGCACCAAGACACACTCGCTTGGCTTGCTCCGACATTTCTCTTGTTCGCTCGCTCGTCGCTCGCACCGAATCTGATCGTAACGAAGTTTCTGGGAAGGGGGTGGTGTGGCAACTCTAACAGATATACACAATTCACAAGCAAAAATAGTGAAGGACACCGAACGAAAAATCGAATAAGAAAAATACATCAGAACCGTATACCAAGCGATAAAATAAAAATAATTCATATCAGTGGAATATAGTCGAGTTTGGAAATCAAATTCTAAATTCGGTCAGTAGCCTGGTGTGTAACGCTTAGGTAAAATTTTTTTCGTGATTCGAGCTGTCATAGCGTCAGTTCGAATCACACGAGCTTCTTCACTATTATTTCAAACGCTATAATTGGTGACCCCGACGTGATCTTGTACACACAGCACACACTTCCCATAGTAAAGCAGAACTTCACACACGGTCACGACTTCCGCATAGAGCCCAGCCTCCGACGTTTTCTCGTTTCTCTCTCGTTCGTCCGTCGTCCGCATACGAATCTGATCGTAACGAAGTTACTGCGGCGGGAGTGTGTAGCGATTCTAACAGATACACACAATTCACAAGCAAAAATAGTGAAGAACACCGAACGAAAAAAATCGAATAAGAAAAATACATCAGAACCGTATACCAAGCGATAAATAAGAAAAATAATTCACACCAGTGGGATATACTCGAGTTTGGAAATCTAACACCAAACACGGTCAGTAGCCTGGTGTGTAACTTATTATTATTATTATTATTATTTATTGGCCTGTAGGAACCCGGAAGTTCATGACCTCACCGACTCGGCTTCGCCATCCTTCCCTGTCCTGGGCACTCTCCTTCCACGCTTGACCATTCGATCCGATCTCCTCAAGGTCAAACCTAACATTGTCCTCCCATCTCCGTCGCGGCCGTCCTACCGGTCTCTTTCCCGTTGGTCTACCGTCAAGAATTCTATGCACGGTCCTATCGTTCCCCATTCGCGCCACGTGTCCGGCCCATCTTAATCTTCGCGACTTGATTACTCTCACTATTGTAGGTTTGCGATATAGTTCTTCCAATTCGTGGTTATGGAGTCTCCTCCATTGTCCTGCCTCCTCGTCATATTTACCTCCAAAGATGCCTCTCAAAACTTTATTCTCGAATAGACGGAATTTGTTTTCTTCCCGTTTTGTGAGAGCCCATGTTTCGCATCCATATAGAACAATTGGCATGATTATGGTTCTATAGACACGGAGCTTTATGTTACGTGATAGCAGTTTGGATTTCAGCAGTTTACTGACTGCGTGCCAACTCGCGTTGCCGGAATGCAGTCTCTTGTTAATTTCCTTCGACATTTCGTTACTGGTCGTCAGTATCGTTCCCAGATATTTAAATTCTTTAACTTTTTCAAAGATCTTACCTCTGACGTTTATATGTGTTCTCTGAGACCCACCTGCTCTCGCCGTAATCATGTATTTTGTTTTGTCTTCATTTATTTCTAGGCCCACCTCTTCTGCCGCTTGCATGATGATTTCACAGTTTTTACTAACAGTCTCTAGATTATCGCCCAGAACGGCGATGTCATCCGCATATGCGAGCACTTGTGTGACCCCGTTCAGGGATGATCCGGCCATGTTGTCGTCTTGTACCTTTCTGATGACATACTCGAGCACAAGGTTAAAGAGACACGGTGATAGACCATCTCCCTGCTTTAGTCCGTCCCGGATTTCAAATGGTTCTGAGAGGTGGTTTTCTATTCTAACTCGCCCTTTGTTTTCGTTCATGCAAATTTGAATGAGCGCGGCATATTTTTTTGGGACTCCCAGCTCAACTAGAATATGGTAGAGTCTCTGCCTTGCGACTGAGTCGTAGGCTTTTTTGAAGTCAACGAACAGTTGGTGAACCGTCTCTCCGTATTCCCACTTCTTTTCCAGCAGTTGTCTTATTGTGAACATTTGGTCGCTTGTTGACCGGTTCCTACGGAATCCACATTGGTAGTCTCCCAGTATCTCTTCTGCGTAAGGTGTGATTCTCGCCAGAATGACATTTGTTAATATTTTGTATGCGGTTGGGAGCAATGATATTCCTCTGTAGTTTTCACAGTCAGATCTGTCGCCTTTTTTGAAAATGGGGATGACTATTGAGGTTTTCCATTCTTCCGGAGTGACTTCCTTATCCCATGTTGTTTGGATGAGCTGGTGGATCTTTCGAGCGGTTGCCTCTCCTCCATGCTTCACAAGCTCTGCCGGTATGCAGTCGACTCCGGGAGCCTTGTTGATTTTCAATCGATTTATTGCGTCTACAACTTCGTTGAGAGACGGCTCTGGGATCTGAGGCTCAGCTGTATGTACGCTTGGTACATTTATCTGTGGTTGATGGGTGCGTACATTAAGCAGGTTTTCAAAGTACTGCTTCCATCTTGTCACGACATTGTTTGTTTCTGTGACCAGACAGCCGTTTGCGTCTCGAATTATTTTGGCTCTTCCTCGGTAGCCATTTCTAATTGAATTTATGCCGACATACATACCCCTGATGTTCTTTGCCCTAGAATTTTCTAGGATTTTTTCGATCCTAGTCTTCTCCCATTCGCGTTTTTTGCGTTTGAAGAGCCTCATTATCTCTCTCCGAATTGTCGCGTATCTTTCTGCGTTGACTTCATCATATCTTTCTAAGTGGATCACTCTGAGGCGTTTACGTTCTTCGATCTTCGCCCTGCACTCATCGTCAAACCAAGGTTTGGACTTAATTGTTTTCTTAAATCCTAATACCTTTTGGGCTGTTAGTTTGATTGTGTCTCTGATCGATGTCCATTTAGTGTTCACACTATTAGCTTCCTCTCCCTCACTGCTCACATTCTCTAGAATGCTAAATCTATTCGTTAGCTCGTCTTGATATTCAGCCCTTTTGCGTAGGTCTTTCAGTTTATCAGTGTCGAACTTTTTGCTTGTCCCCCGTGACTGCCCATGTGGGATTGCTGCGAGGCGACTCCTGATTTTGTCAATCACTAGAAGATGATCGGAGTCGCAATCTGCTCCTCTATATGCTCTTACGTCAAGGATATTCGAGTGGTGTCTTTTGTCTATGAGGAAGTGGTCTATTTGGTTACGCGTTACGCCGTCGGGTGATATCCATGTGGCTTTATGAATTTCCTTGTGCTTGAACATCGTGCTTTTTACTAACAGATCTTTTGACGCTGCGAACGTGATAATTCGAATTCCATTATCATTTGACACGTCGTGTAGGCTTTCTTTACCTATAGTTGGTTGGAAGATATCTTCCTTTCCAATTTTCGCATTGAGGTCCCCGAGGAGGATTTTAACATCGAATGATGAGATCCCATGAAATACATCCTCTAGGGTCTCGTAGAACGTGTCCTTCGTTTCTTCGTCCGCAGATTCTGTTGGGGCGTGTACGTTTATAAATACATAATTGTACCATCGGCCCTGTATTTTTAGCACAGACATTCGGTCATTAATGAATTGCACCTCTTTTACATGGGGCGTAATCTTCTTGCTTATGATGAAGCCAGTTCCGAGGTTATGTGTATCGGTACCTCCACACACCAGTGTAAACCCGTTGGTTTCGATTACTTGATGTGGGAGTCGAACTTCCTGGAGCGCGACGATGTCCATTTTATATTGTTTCGCGTTTTCTACGACCGTCTGTATCGCGCCTGGTTTATATAACGTTCGAACATTCCACGTCCCGACGCGTATATCCCGCTTTTTCCGTTTTTCCCTACGTCTTCTTTTTGCCGAGTCGGTGTTTTCCTGATGATTTGTTCCCTTATGGTAGTGTTGGCTCATCACACCTACGCCTACCGGGTTTTTTGTGAGATTGTTTTTTGTGTATTGATCATTCATTTCATTGGATCACTCTGGGGTTTCAAATGGTCCGCCATATCAGAGCCCCTCTTTGATATGGTAAGGTCTGCTTACTGCTCTGATTCGACCCGGTGTCAGAGAGGCGCCGTTATAATACAGCCGGTATACCCCTGGCTGCAAACCATCCAATGGGCACGGTGACGCGTAACACCCTGGATTAGGGGCGGTAGATCTTTGTGTGTTACTCCTCGCTAGCCTGTCTGACATGGGTGGCCCTACTGGAAGCGTATGCTTCCGTCAGCATAGCCTAAGCGATTCATCGTAGTTTAAGCCCCCGCACCACGTCAAGGTTTCTACCAAGCGGGGGGCCTGGTGTGTAACGCTTAGGTAAATTTTTTTTCGTGATTCGAGCTGTCATAGCGTCAGTTCGAATCACACGATCTTCTTCACTATTATTTCAAACGCTATAAAGTGACGGCGACTGTTTTTTTTTTGGATAGTTATGGAATTATCTTAATCGATTATCTTCAAAAAGGAAAACCCCTTACAGGAGCATACCACGCATCATTACTTGACCATCTGAAGACAGAAATTGAGGAAAAACAGCCACATTTGCAGAAAAAGAAAATCCTCTAAAACGCCTAAGCGGTTGCCATGGCGAAAATCCACGAATTACGGTTTGAACTGCTTGACTATCCGCCTTACTCACCAGATCTAGCCCCAAGCGACTTCTTTTTGTTCCCTAATCTAAGAATTGCGCTCGGAGGATACAGATTTTCGTCAAATGAGGAGGCAATCACCTTCGTGAACAGTTATTTTGCAGAGAAAAACGCCGAGTACTATTTAGACGGGTTAAAGAGATGAGAGCATCGCTTGGAGAAGTGTGTAGAGTTACAAGGAGACTATGTACTACAACTATTAGTACTACTACTATTACTACTACTACTATTTATTGACCTGTAGGAACCCGGAAGTTCAAGACCTCACCGACTCGATTCCGCAATCGCTCCCTGTCATGTGCACTCTTTTTGCACGCTTGCCCAGCCGATCCGATCTCCTCAAGGTCAAACCTAACATTGTCCACCCATCTCCGTTGCGGCCGTCGTGTCAGTCTCTTCCCGTTGGTCTACATAGGAGATTATGTAGAAAAATAAAAATAAATTTTTAGAAAAAATGTTTTGTATCTTTGTTAGGTTGGAAACTTTTGAGCCCACCCTCGTATATCCAAAATGGCGAGCGAATTGGATGCGTTCAAGTATGTTTTTAATGCAACAAATAGCCGAGTTTACACTTGCACACCTATTAAAATTTCTTGGTTATACCATCGTTTCAACCCAAAAAGGTATTTGACTGCTGCAGATAACGGTTAAAAAAATAATTTTCTGACTATTTTACTGATGATAGGTTCTCCTAAAGTTGTTCTTGTTACAAGCTTATATTGTACAAATGCGGCAGATGATTGGGACTGAATAGCATTAGTACAATGGACTACTGAGGCGTAGATGTGGCAACAATGTCTGACATTGAAATAGTAAAAAGTGAAAAAAGGAGGAGATTGAGTTTTCAGTCCGCCGAAAATATCCGTCGAAATAAATACTTCTCAATTTGAGTATTTCAGATGTCTAATCAACAGAAATATCTTCCCGAAGGTGGATAACGGTGACTTGTCCAATTACATTTAATGACGTCCACACCGAATGCCATGGTCATGCCTCGATTAAAGCCGGTTCTCTTACTGTCAAATGTCTCCCACTCGCGGAAGCTTTCCGATTATCTCCTAGTATTGTGTATTATTTAGAAAAGCTCCAGCGACATTCTCTAGTATCGGTTCTCTTTCTCCGCTCTTTCTCTCTCCCTATGATCCATTAGGTAATTTCACTTAAATACAGTTACTCGCGGGAAAGGTCTCTCAATAGCCAGAAGCTGCTACAGTTGGTTTTGAGTTTTCACCTTATCGCTACTCGTCCATAGTGCACTTGGGACATTTCTATCAGTTGTGAGTTGTCACTTGTCAGTTCATGCACTCCGTTTTACACGTTGTCGTTTAGAAAGTTAAACTACCGCGTTTCTATGGCTTACAGTGCATCACCCCAATTTTTCCACCTTGAAAACCAAAATCAAAGCAACATGAGGTAAATTACGCAAAAATCGTTTTTCAAATTACGAGTGTCGTATAATTGATTTAAAGGTTTATATAACTTTTACGGCGAATTTTGTGGTTCCGGTGCGTCCGCGTCTCTTACCTAGAGAGTCTTTTTGTAAAAGGTTTAAGTGCGTTAAGTTTATTGGTGTGAGAATGCCGGGGATCTCTCAGTGTGTGGGGTTGTGAAAACTTGCAATAAGAATTTAAACACTAATTTCAAAACCAATAAGAATAGAATTAAGTGAAGTAAATTAAATAAGCAGAAGGAAGAAAACACTATGCGTTATTAAAAAAATCAAAATGTTTCGTGAGTGAATACGCCAAGGCTGCTCTGTTTGCTGGTAGCTTGGGTCAAGCTATTTTTGCTTTCCATTCCACCAACTTAATGACATTCCCCAACAGCGGCTAGAAGCAGTGTGTGCAGAGTGCGGAGTTTGCACCGTTTGCGGTCTCCCAATCCGGGGAGTATTGCCTGTGTTGCTCCATGAGTTCAAGAATAAAATGTTCAGAAAGGGCCCATCGTATGTTGAAAACGCATTTAATTTATTGCCATTTCGCAATTTTTTCCAATTTGCTTTCAAAATTCTAGTGTTTTGGTGGGATTCGGTCGAGCAATTCACCGGCTACGTGAACGGGACGCAGACCGACCAGAGTCCACATACGACGGCTTTGTTGTGTGCGCCTACCTACCCGGCTTACTTTTGCTTGATTTAGTTTTTTCTTTCCAATGCATTTGATAATACTCGACTAAACTATTTATAAGGCTGTTATAGAGTCAATGACTCGCGGAGCACATGTTGTCTCTGCACATGACGAAAGTTTTATGTTAGAGGTATAATAGTGTATTCTCAGTTTGTTGCCCCCGAAGTTTTGTTTATATTTTTAATCATTTTGTTGGACTTGTTTTCCTTTTTAATGAATATTTGTTGTTTTTTATTGATTATGTGGTCAGAAAGCGATCAATTGATTAATGCTACAATATAATAATATCCCCTAACGATGCTGTCGGCTAACTGCAACTATTGTTAAAGATATAAGTCAAAAATGAACAAAAATCACTTAAAAAGTTGTATGTGTACCGAATGGGATTTTTTGACACCGTCAAATGTCAAAGCACAGTGCTGATGGTAGAGGTTAGGGGTAGGAGTTATGTACATGCATTGGCGTAAATACCATAAGCAGGAACGAAAAGAGTTGAGAATTAGTGATACGTATTTGCTAAAGCAAAGTAGTACGGGGGCTTACTCTGTGACGCGAGCTGTGTGAGTTCTGGCATCATAAAAGTATTAACCCTTTGCACTCGAGGCCGTTTTCGCGCAGCCGAACCAGCAACTCGAGACGTTTCGTAGCGCTTTTTGGTGCATTTACTATCTCTGACGTAAAATGATTACACACGAAGTAACACACAAATCTTTTATATTTTAATGTTTAATGTATCTTTACAGTTTTACGAAGATAATATCTTAAGCATTAGTCCTTGAATTTAAGTTTTGTATGGTATTTTAGAAATCAATTGCCGAGATGTATGCCCGGCTTTTCGGGACAAGTATCACAATAGTATGTAGTTTGATATCTTTTGCCATGTTCAGTCCTTTTAGAACACACTTTGCAATCCTTCCTAACTCTTGTTAGGATGATATGCAGCTTTCCATCTAAGCGGATGTGTTCGGAACTGGAGGTTGATGTTGAAGATCGAGGGGGTGTCTGACGAAAATCTGCCGTCAATTGCTGAACTAAAGTTTTCGCATACCGCAAGTGACTAAGCGGCTGTTCCCCTCTCTGTTGTTTAGTCATTTTATAGAGTATATATGAATTTACTGAGCAAATCTCCAGACCCCAAAAAAACAGTTTATGCCACCATTTCAATGATTTTCGTAAGAAACAGTACGTTCCGGCCAATTGATCTGCACGATCGACACCACCCATATGTTTTATATAATTTATTACAACATTAGGCTCCTTGACGGTAACTTCAACACCACCTCGTAACATTTTTCTCACAGAACTCATTCCTGCATTGTTCCAATTCGTCAAGCACGTGACAACCCTCTTGTCTTTCCATGATAAAACTAAGTTATTTCTTTTGCGGAATGCTAATGTTGATTACGTACCAAATTTTGGTTTTTTTATTTGGTTTGGCAAATGCTTCCTATTCGTTAAGGTTGTTCCTGTCAAGTGGCATTTCAATTTGAACAACTCTTCAGCCAATATAAAGCTGGTGTAATACCGATCTGTAAACATATGGTGTCCTTGGCTACCAGGCAATTTTTCCAGTAGTATCGTATAAAGGTGCAGCGGTATTCTTGTTGATATCGGAAGGTCGGGCCTGGTCAATTTCTCCGTGGTAAGACTTCCATAATAGGAAGATATAGCCAGTATTTGAGTCTGCCATTGTGTAGACTCTAATACCCCATTTAGTCGGTTTTTTCGGATTATATGTTATAAATGAAACCCGACCTTTGAATTTGATAGTGGACTCATCCACACAAATTTCTTCAACCGGTGTAAAGTACCTCAAAAGTTTGGAATTGATATAATCAAGAAAGCAGCTTACTAGCTGCAAACGTGTTCTTCGACCTGCATCTGTTGTTTGGATTGTTTTTAGATGAAGCATCAAAAAAATCTGGCTGAATCTGTCTCTAGTGAATATGTTTGAATAAAAAGGAATGTAACTGACATCATTACGTGACCAGTACTCTTGCAAATTCGCCTACGGCATTGTCCCCATATTTATTATGACTCCAATAAATGCCCACATTTCTTCGGTAGTCACATTCTCCCAGTTTCGCCATATCGAGTACTGTGATAGCGTCCTGTTCTGTAACTTTCTTCTAGCGTAATTATTTGTTTCTGTAACTATTTCATTCACGAGTTCATCGGTAAAAAACAGTTTGAAAAAATCCAACGGTTCTTTCTTGTCTCCGAGTAACGGTATTCTCGAGGGTATTTCTTCTGATTCTGGGCAACTAACCCATTCTGAACTGTCGGATCGTGGGTCTTCTGCAGCATCACTATTACTGTCACCTTCGCTGTCTATTACTCTAATCTTTCGACTTCTTACACCTCTTACTTCATCACTATTTTTTTTTTTTTTATTTTTTTATTAGACTTCTCTCGGGAGAGGCGAACCTATAACGTCTAGTGGGCGCCCATCATCATCACTGCTTCTGTTCTCTCTATCGTCAAGCTCTCCGTGTATAGCTGTAATTTCCTCGTTTAGCAACTCTAAATCAAACTCATCTTCACTCGAACTTATTTCACTACTACGTTCCATGGTAATGGGGATCAGAAACTTAAACTTTTTTAGTGTTTTTGCCACGGCTGTCAAGTTCGAACTGAGGCCGAAAATACCGACTGCTTCGTAGTTGTGTACTAATTTCAGATACGAAAGTCTTATCTCTGTTACACTTCATAAGATTATACAAAACGAGCGTAGGAACCCGCGTCGAAGAAACAAAACGTAAACAGTTACCGTCGCGGATCGAGTTACCGCAGCGAACGAAGTGGTGAGCGACAGTCACCGCTCGAGTTGTGGCATCAAACCGCGTGGTGAGTGAGACTCACCTCTCGAGTGCAAAGGGTTAATACTTTCTGGCGCGAGTCAACTATTTCTTCCCACGGAATAAGAAAAAAATATTCCTCCTTTTTTCCGACTTATATTCGGTTTTTTTATTTATTAATAATTCGGCGGTACAATCGTCTCAGTAACACAATGTGTGACCTACTGCTTGTTCGATTTTTTTTTTTTTTCAAAACTATTTATTAACCATAATTAGAATTTGTACATTTAAGTAATACAGTGACTTAAAATTAAATTTGTGACAATTACATGTAATTATTATTATAATACATTTTCCAAACAATGTTTTAAGAGTTAAAGGATAGATGTGTGTTTATACATTTAGTAGGGTTTCGTCTTCCTGGAAAAGGTCAGAAAACCAGGAATTTCTTATTTTTACTTTACTTAATGTAAACCTAACCCTAAATATAAATATAAATATAACTTAACCTAACTTAGTCTGATTATTATAAAATGAGCTATAAACAAAACAAAGTTTTATAAATAATGGGATATATGAATTAAAGGATGTGGAATGAGGTCAGTTATGGGTTTGAGGAAGAGTATTTCTTTCCGGTTGTTCGTTGGAAAAACGTAGGATGTTGGAAAATGGTTGGACGTTACAGTATTTGAACTGGCTAGGGGTAACTTCGGTGTTGTGGTATATGATCTCGTTTGAATCATTTACCAGTCTGCCTGAGGCGAAGATAGCTCTGGTGTGGAGACAGTTGGAATAGTTAGTTCTGATATCTAGAGGGTTCTCTAAGAGCGAGGTTATTATGGGATTGGGATTATTTTGTAGGTTTTCGATAAATTTGATAGACAGTTCGAGGAATCCTCTATCGAGGCGCTCAATACCAGCGGTATTGTAGAGTTCGACGTTACTATAGTACGAGGGTTGCCTTTTAACTTTCGGGATTAGAGAACAAAAACAAATATTGATCATCGAAAATCACTTTATTGTTTTTCAGAATATTCCCCATGAAGATCTATACACGTTTGCATGCGTTTGAACCAATTGTCGAAGCACTTTTGCCACTCTGATTGAGGTATCTCCAACACATGCATTCTGAATGCAGCAACCGCTTCTTCAGGTGTCGAAAAACGTTGACCTCTCAGTTTGTTTTTTACGTACGGGAATAAAAAGAAGTCATTCGGTGCCAAGTCAGGACTATACGGCGGATGACCCATCAAATCGATGTTTTGGGTGCTCAAAAATGCAGTTGTCGCAGCCGATGTGTGAGAGCTCGCATTGTCGTGGTGAAGAGTGGTCCGTCTTCGGCGGTTGGTTTTCCTGATTTCTTGGAAGACAACTGGCAAACAAATGGTTGTGACTGTTCTGCGTTGTTCTAGTGATACGGTTGCGACATGTCCAGTTTTTCCGAAAAAACAGGCGACCATTTGCTTGGAAGTGCTTCGTGCGCGAACAACTTTTGTTGGATTTGGCTTATCTTGAAACACCCAAACAGTCGACTGCTGTTTACTTTCGGGCTCATACGCGTAAATCCACGATTCATCACCTGTCACGATGTCATAGACGTGTTGCAAAGCACCGCGACCGTATTTTTTGAGCATTTCTTTCGACCAATTGACACGAGCCTTTTTTTGGGCGATTGACAAATTGTGTGGGACCCAACGCGAACAAATTTTTTTGACAGTCAAATGTTTATGCAATATTGAATGTATGCTGGTCCCACTAACGCCTAAGGTTGTCTCAATCTCACGATAGGTCACATGACGATCTTCCAATATCAGTTCGCGCACAGCATCAATGGTTTTCGGAACAACAACTGGTTTTGGACGACCTTCACGAAATTCATCTTGGAGTGAACTACGACCACGATTGAATTCCCCATACCATCGATAAACACTGGTCCTTGATGGAGCTTCATCGCCAAAAATTGAATTAAGTTCATCCATGCATTGTTGCTGAGTTAATCCACGCCGAAAGTTGTAAAAAATAATCGCACGAAAATGTTGACGATTTAATTCCATTTTTGGGCCGAGATGAATCTTTTAAGTTACTGTAAACAACACAAATAGCGCTCGTATGTCAAAACGTTCTGAGTGCGTATAACTTCAAAAATGTCCAACTTTACGACAGAGCTGTCAAATGCCGGATCGCAACGCTAGGGTTGCCAAATCCCAAAACATAAGAGGCAACACTCGTACTTATAGGAGTTAGGACGACGATGTAACCCAGAGACATACCTAAAGCATTTTCTTTCGAATACTCGTAATTTTTCCATTTGGGAGGGAGTGATATGGTACCACAATGGGCACGCGTACGTGAGTGTTGGCCTGATAATTTGTTTGTAAATGAGCAGTTTGACTTTGTGAGAGAGACTATTAGGTTTCCACATTACTCTTCTACAGAGATTAAGCTGAATTGTGGCTTTTTGAAGGGAATTTTTAACGTGGGAGGAAAAAGACCAGTTATTAGAAAAAGTGATTCCCAGATATTTTAAGGTTTTGGAGGGTTTTATTAGAGTGTTGTTTAGGTTAAGTTTAATTTTGTTGTGGCAGCGTCTAGTGTTGTCTGTACAGTGCTCGTGTTTGCCCTTGAACACTATGAGCTGCGTTTTATTTGGGTTAAGGTGAATTTTCCACTAATTAAAGTATGATGATAGGTTAGGGAGAAAGTTGTTAATGCGGTTTCTTGCAGCCTTAACAAATTTGCTGCTAGAGTAAATTAATGTATCATCAGCATAATTCAGCATCACAACATTAGGAGATACGGGTTGAGGAATATCCGCAGTATATAACAGATATAAAATTGGCCCTAAAATAGAGCCTTGGGGAACACCCGCGGTTATGTTGCGGGTTTCTGAGACGGAAGAATTTATTCTCACAACGAATTTTCTGTCAGAAAGATAAGAGGCTAAGAGCTTTGTTGTGTGAGAGTTTAGATTAAATACGGAGTGCAGTTTGTACAGAAGCCCTGAGATCCAGACGCAATCAAACGCCTTAGAAATATCGAGAGATATACACACAGTAGGGCTTTGGTTTTGGAGAGCAGTTGTAACATCGTGTGTGAGTTTTAGTAGAGCATGACATGTGGATTGTCGCTTACGAAATCCGAACTGACAGTTAGGGATGAGGGCATTCTCATTGGCAAATGAGAGAAGATTTTGGTAGATCTTGCGTTCCAGTATCTTACTTAATGTACTTAATAGGGATATTGGACGATAATTGCAAGGGCTATTACTACTACCGGGCTTCTTAATAGGAATTACTACCGCAGTTTTCCAGTTCTCTGGGAAGTGCGATGCATTAATTATATGATTAAGAAGAATGAGGATGGGAAGTAGATTCTGTGGGCGTAGCCTTTTAAATAGAAGGCGTGGGATTCCATCTAATCCAGTTGACTTTTTGTTATTTCCTGATCTTACGATCTCGGATAATTCGTCTGCAGTTAGAAAATTTCTAGTGTCTAAGGGGTGTGAAGCTATGTTTGTGTTGTTAAATTCACCGATGAAAGGAGTAAAAGATGGGAATAATCTGTTAGAGATGTATTCGTTTACTGTGTTCTCGAAGCCGGGAGTTGATAGAGAGTTATTTTGCTCATGAATCTTTGCAAAGTGTTCTGCGAGGCAATTTGCTATGTCCGTATCGGACTGGGCAATATTATTGCTGATTGGGTTGATGAGATGATCAATTCGGGGTTTATATTTACGACCAGTTAATTGGTTGATGTTTTTGAAATGATCCCGATTTGGTTTGATATTTTCAAGTGTAGAGATGTAGTTTTCATCTGCGAACTTTTTCAACTGCTCATTTATCAGAGTGGATAGGAGTTGGATTTGGCTTTTCATAAAGGGGCAGTATCTTGTATGAAGTTTACGGCGGAGCTGCTTTTTAAGGCGCAATAATTTGGTTAGGAGGCTGGGCAAAGGCTTTCCTAAATAGTTATGAGGAATGGTTGTCGGGGTGTTGTTGCTGAGAGCCTCCTTAAGAATTTGCTCTATTCTTAAAGATGCTTGATCGATTTCAGTAGGGAGTAAGTTAGATGCTTCAGGGATATACAAGTCAGAGAAACTTATCGCTATGTCCCTATTGACTTTTCTCCAATTTGTTTTGGTGAAGTTTGGGACAGGGTTTGACGAGTAGAGTGGGTCGAGAGAGGGGATTTGGATCGTGGTGTGAACGGAACCATGATCAGAAGGAAATATAAAGGAGAATGTAGGTGGACCCGCTAAGTGAACATCATCGGACTTGAGGAAGAAGTCGATTGTTGACTTGGCTGAGCTAGTGACACGAGTTGGCTGTAATGGGGAGTCAATGTATGTATATGGATAAGATGGGAGGAGGGCTAGCAACTGACGACCATATTTGTTGCATTTATTATCATTGAATGCTGTATGACGAGCATTCCAGTCTCCTCCTATTATAAATGGAGCGGGAGCGGACTGTTGGATAATCTGCGAAATGTCAGTATCTGGGAAAACTGGTTGTCGTGAAGGGTGAATATAAATGGATGCTAAGACGAGGACTTTATTGTTCTCACAAAAAAGTTTAACTGCCGTGTATTCAATGCTGAATATATTAGTGAATCTAATTTCACTGAATTGAAATTTTTTGTGTATTAAGATGCCGGTACCTCTGTGGGATCCATTAGTTCTGGGGTTAGAAACAAAAGTATAATTGGGAATGGAAACTCGGGAATTTGGTTTGAGCCAGGTCTCTGAAAGGAAGAGGATATCTGGGGCACATTTTTCAACAAACAACCGGAGGTGTTGCTTACGTATATTAGAGTAAATGGATTCTGTGTTGAGGGAGATAATGGTTAGTTTAAAGAGAGCTGGAAAGAATATGGGAAGTTATTAGTGAAAGAATCTGACCTTTTTTTTTCTGTTTCTGACATATGCCTCAGCGAAGGAAGCATGGCCTGTAGGCTTTGGATGTAACACATGATGTCCAGATTGAAATTTTTAAAATTGTCGTTAGAGGGAGTGGTAGTGTTGAGGCTTCCTCTTGCTGCATCCGCGTAAGATATTCCGGGTCGGGTTAACTTTACTTCCTGCAATACTGTTGGTTTCGTTGTAGTTGGTTTAACTGTTGACATTGCTAATTTCCGTCTTTGCAGAACTTTTAGCTTCTGAGGACATTGAGAGAAATTTGCTGGATGTGGCCCTCCACAGTTACAACATTTTACTGTAACCTTTGTGGTAATGGATCTTTGGCGAATTAAATAGCCGGGGTATAACTGGTGCAGTGCTCCGCCGAACACTGCTGCTACAAGGAAGAACACCTGAGCGGAAACAGCACAAATACAGCCCCGAGAATTGTCACACATAAAACTCAGAAGGCCTTGGTCTACTTTTCGAACTTTTATTTTTGATTTAACTTTTCTTTAACAACCGGTACACCACCGTTTGAATGTTCACAATGTACTAATTTACGGTGATATGATCCAACCGCTGTAATGTTCACAATATAATAGTTTTATACTTTAACACGATCGGTCGACAGTACAATATATAGTTTACTAGCTAGTGTTCGTGCCAAAACGAATCACTAGGCACGTTTTCTAATTTTTGACCACTAGACTACACACTCGACGTTGTTTTTTTTTTTTAACTTTCACAATTCGTTTCGCGGACCGACTTTCTCGCTAGGTTCTCGATGCCTCGCAAACAACCTCCTCGGTGGGGTTTTCGCTGTTCGGCTATTCGAATTAGGCTCTTGTCGCGTTGACGATCTAATTTTGACTGCCTCTCTGCCCACACAGATATCCAGATTCCAAGCTGGTATCTGTATCTACACGGAAAAATTTCCCTAATTGCTCTGCTAACAGAACTTCCGAATTTCTGTTAGCAGCATGTTATCACGTCCCAGGGGTGATTTTTCATTCCTGAAAGAAGAAACTCGCTCATCATCGAACATCATTATCACCATCCGTGGTGGTGGTCGAAATTAAGTTCGACGGTTGTCGATTGTATGCCGCCTTATTTACATAACACATCTGGCGCGAAAGCCGAAAGATATCCTGCAATTTGCATGGATGCATGGTTCATGGGTTTTGTTTGACTTTTGTCAATACACCCGAATCCATTAGATCTTTCTAATGGGTGTGAAATACAAACAGACACCGTGGGATCGGAGTAGTTTCCTTGTAGGTTTTCAACCTCATACAATTTGAATTATCTCGTTGAGATAATTACGGTTGCCGTTTCTTTATGTTTGCCGATAGACTTGGTGGTCTTTATGGCAGCTACCCGCACGTGCATAGTTGGTCGGCTAATTTGCATTGCATAGACGTTTGAAATTGCCGATTCAATGGAATGTTCCTGGGCGCAGGCAGATTGAATGTTTCTTTTTTGTTTCAGGTATGATGACTTACGAATGTTGAGCTTGGCATTAAAAGCTTTGGGGACGTTCAGTTCCTTGCTTTTTGGTGTCGGTCTCAACGTTGGTTGCGAGTTGCAGGCCCTATGGTGGGACTTTGCGGGCACGCGTCTGTGGGCGCGTGCAACGCTCTCAGGAAAGTAAGTTCTTTGAAGGTAGGAACCTTACCTGCGCGGAATTGTGCGTTCGTAGAACGCTACAGATCCATCGGCGTTGGCGGTTTGGACTGTCTTTGGTTCCAGGCCTTGCGGATTTACCTTGCATTCATCTAGCTCGTGTTCCTCTGCGCATCTGCCGCAACGTCTTTGCTGGTGGCATGAGACCGCCAAGTGTCCTGAGTCTTGGCATCGCTTGCAATGTAGAATTTCTTGTTTGTGTGGCTCCTCGATTGCGATTTTTTGGGTAAACAAATATTTAATTTGTTTAAGTTGGTTGATATCCTGATTTGGTGGGATTTGTATGATCCGGAGGCTTTTTATGTTGTTTGTCCTCATGTATGGTGTTTGGAAGTAGTCCAGCTTATTAATTTTTATTTGTGGACATATCCTAGCAATTTCCACTCCTAATTCTTCATTGGTCCATTCTGGATCGATGTGCCTTATAATAAAGGTAGTTGGTTTGCTATTTGGATGTTGGAAGGTGAAGAACTGATATTGTTCCTCTAACAGTTTTTTAACTGCCCTTTCATGATCGTCTAATGATCTGACTGTTATGGAAGTCCTAGATCCTTTTATATTTGTGCTGAAATTCCGGCGACCCAGAGCATTTTGCAGGGTTTGAATTATAACTTTGGTGCTGGTCAGGTTTTTGACGTAGATTGGCGGGGATCTTTCATTTCTCGCGGTTGATTTCGTTGTTGTTTCTGCTCTGGCTTGGGTGGGTATTTGATTTGATGAGGTCTTCATTTGTTTGGGAACTTTGGTGGGTGGTTCGGATTGGCTTTGTCTCGAATTAGGGCGTTGACGGGACGTTTCTTCCATATGGACGTCATCAGTGTTATTGATGGAACCTTGTTTATAGATTTGTTCCTGGAGTTGTTTCACTTTAACCGTTAATTGGTTAATGGTTTCCAACGCTTCTTCGAACTTTTGTTTGTAATTTGCGGGGCTGCTTGTTCTGCCCATGTTTGTGGATTTTTTTACTGGTGCGTTTCGTAAGATGTCCAGAACGAAAATCGAATAAGAAAATGCATTAGAGCCCTATACCATAGCGATTATTACTACTATTATTATTTATTGGCTAGTAGGAACCCGGAAGTTCATGACCTCACCGACTCCCGTTCCCTGGCCTGGGCACTCTCCTTCCACGCTTGACCATTCGATAGGACCTCCTCAAGGTCAAACCTAACATTGTCCTCCCATCTCCGTCGCGGGCGTCCTACCGGTCTGTTTCCCGTTAAGGATTCTACGCACGGTCCAATCGTTGCCCATTCGCGCCACGTGTCCGGCCCATCTTAATCTTCGCGATTTGATTACTCTCATTATTGTAGGTTTGCAATATAGCTCTGTAGGATTCAGCTTAATTATGTGCCGGCATTGGCTAGGTTTATTAAGCTTCCTAACCTGTTCACTTTACGACGCACCCACGATGCTGACGGTAATATTCAGCTGTCCAACTGGTTACTGCCACTGTTCCAGGAAAGAAAATAAAACTCGCGGAAATGTTGATATTGTATAGTGACTTTTTATTGTTTGTTCCGGTGGCGGATGTTCACAATATCAGGTCCAGCACTAAGTTCGTAAATTTTACTGACACAAATATTCGCGGGTGTTTATAAATTTACCAAGGTCCTAATTCTATTTAATTTACACTAATTTTTCTTATAGGAACTTCACTCTTCAATCTCTTGCACTTGCGCAGGCGAACTCCGCCGTATCTCAAACTCGACTCCTTTAAAACTATTTGATCCACTAAACTACTTTTGCGCGCGGATCACCTTGTTGGCTCGTAATGCGAGCTCATGGGTGGTCGAACCGTGGGAATGAAAATTCATTAAAAAGCATCTTTGGGATAAGTATTTGCAGTTGTCCAAATATTACGTTAGGGATTAGGATGCATTTGGGATAATTACACAATGATGGTTGTTTTTACAACCATGTTAATTGCGTATTGCATTACTAGGGAGTCATGGGTCGAATTCCAGTGTGAGTATTTACACTGGCATTGAATTCGGCTCTTGGCAGCTAGGCGCGAATTGCGCCGGTGCTTTGAAGATGGCATAAAAGCCGCCGTGAGTACTGGTGCAACATGAAAATCTGTTGCGCACGTGTGGGACAGTAAATACAGGCAGACAGGGCTTCTGCTGATTGTTTTCATAATCCACTTCGGTTATCTAGTATGGCGACCGAAATGTTTTCTTTTTAGAACAATGCTGAGATGCATTGGTGTATGCGGTACTGGCGTACCCAATTTCTTCTAGGAAAATTGATATAACGCGTTAATTGCATGAATGTCCTTGATGGGCAGATGCTTGATGTTGGATGCGATTTGCACAATCGAAAGATAATGCTCGGTGGGAGAATGCTTGGGGAAGTTATTGCGCTTGCATAAGCAAAAATGATGAAATTAGTGGAGCTTTACGAAGGAAGATTTGGAGGTAGGTTGAAAAGGTAGCAGTGGTGTTAGTAAAAACGCCACAGCTCTGCCTTCACTGTCCTTCCTCATCGTCATATTTACCTCCAGAGATACCCCTCAAAACTTTATTCTCGAATACGCGGAATTTGTTTTCTTCCCGTTTTGTGAGAGCCCATGCTTCGCATCCATATAGAACAAACGGCATGATTATGATTCTATAGACACGGAGCTTTATGTTACGTGATAGCAGTTTGGATTTCAGCAGTTTACTGACTGCGTGCTAACTAGCGTTGCCGGAGTGTTGTCTTTGGTTCATTTCCTTCGAGATTTCGTTACTGACCGTTAGTATTGTTCCCAGATATTTAAATTCTTTAACTTTTTTAAATATCTTGCCTCTGACGTTTATATGTCCGCTCGCACTGTGCTATGACATTTAAGGGTACTTCATATCCCCCTTTATGCGCACGTTAGTGTACAAAAAAAAAACAACAAAAAGTGCTCCCTGAGGTCCACCTACTTTCGCCGTAATCATGTAGTTTGTTTTGTCTTCATTTATTTCTAGGCCCACCTATTCTGCCGCTTCCATGATGATTTTGTTGTTTTTACTTACAGTTTCTAGATTATCGTCCAGAACGACGATGTCATACGCATATGCGAGCACTTGTGTGACCCCGTTCGGGGATGATAGGCCATGTTGTCGTCTTGTACCTTTCTGATGACATACTCGAGCATACGATTAAAAATACACGGTGATAGACCATCTCCCTGTTTTAGTCCGTCTCGTATTTCAAATTGTTCTGAGAGGTGGTTTACTATTCTAACTTGCTCTTTGTTTTCGTTCATGCAAATTTGAATGAGGGCGGTATATTTTTTCGGGAAGCTCAACCACAATATGGTAGAGTCTTTTTTTGATTTTCATCATTTTTGAAGTCAACGAACAGTTGATGAACCGTCTCTCCGTATTCCCACTTCTTTTCCAACAGCTGTCTTATTGTGAACATTTGGTCGCTTGTTGACCGGTTCCTAGGGAATCCACATTGGTAGTCTCCCAGTATCTCTTCTGCGTACGGTGTGATTCTCGCCAGAATGACATTTGTTAGTATTTTGTATGTGGTTAGGAGCAATGATATTCCTCTGTAGTTTTTGCAGTCAGATCTGTCGCCCTTTTTGAAGATGAGGGCGACTATTGAGGTTTTTCATTCTTCCGGAGTGACTTTCTTAGTCCATATTGTTTGGATGACCTGGTGGATCTCTCCATGCTTCACAAGCTCTGCCGGTATGCAGTCGACTCCGGGAGCTTTGTTGTTTTTCAATCAATTTATTGCGTCTACAACTTCGTTGAGAGACGGCTCTGGGATCTGAGGCTCGGCTGTATGTACGCTTGGTGCGTTTATTTGTGGTTGATGGGTGCGTTCATCGACCAGGTTTTCAAAGTCACGATATTGTTCGTTTCTGTGACCCAGACAACCGTTTGCGTCTCGAATTATTTTGACTCTCCCTCGGTAGCCATTTCTAACTGAATTTATGTTGGCATACATACCTCTGATATTCTTTGCCCTGCGATTTTCTATGATTTTTTCGATTCGAGTCTTCTCCCATTCGCGTTTTTTGCGTTTGAAGTCTCATTATCTCTTTCCGAATCGTCGCGTATCTTTTTGGGTTGACTACATCATATCTTTGTAAGTGGATCACTCTGAAGCGTGTACGTTCTTCGATCTTCGCCCTGCACTCCTCGTCAAACCAAGGTTTGGACTTAATTGTTTTTTTTTAATTTTCATACCTTTTGACCTGTTTGTTTTATTATGTCTCTGATCGATGTCCATTTAGTGTCCACATTATTGGTTTCCTCTTCCTCACTACTCCAATTCTCTAGGATGCTAAATCTATTCGTTAGTTCGTCTTGATATGCAGCCCTCTTGCGCAAGTCTTTCAGTTTATCATTGTCGAACTTTTTGCTCGTCTCCCGTGACTGGCCATGTGGGCTTGCTGCGAGGCGACTCCTGATTTTGGCCATCACTAGAAGATGATCGGAGTCGCAATCTGCTCCTCTATATGATCTCACGTCAGGGATATTCGAGTGGTGTTTTTTGTCTATGAGGAAATGGTCTATTTGGTTACGCGTCGGGTGATATCCATGTGGCTTTATGAATTTGCTTGTGCTTGAACATCGTGCTTTTCACTAGCAGAGCTTATGACGCTGCGAACGTGATAATTCGAATTCCATTATCATTTGAAACGCCGTGTAGACTTTCTTTACCTATAGTTGGTTGGAAGATATCTTCCTTTCCAATTTTCGCATTGAGATCCCCGAGGAGGATTTTAACATCGAATGATGAGATGCCATCAAATACTTCTTCTAGGGTCCCGTAGAACGTGTCCTTCGGTTCTTCGCCCGTAGATTCTGTTGGTGCGTGTACGTTTATAAATACATAATTGTACCATGGTCCCTGTATTTTTAGCACAGACATTCGGCCATTAATAAATTTCACGTTTTTTACATGGGGCGTAATATTCTTGCTTATGATGAAGCCGGTTCCGAGGTTATGTGTATCGGCACCTCCACACGGCAGTGTAAACCCATTGGTTTCGATTACTTGATGTGGGACTCGTACTTTCTGAAGCGCCACGTTGTCCATTTTATATTGTTTCGCGTTTTCTAAAACCGCGTGTATCGCGCCTGGTTTATATAACGTTCGAACATTCCACGTGCCGACGCGTATATCCCGCTTTTTCCGTTTTTCCCTACGTCTTCTTTTTGCCGAGTCGGTGTTCTCTTGATGATTTGTTCCCTTAAAGTAGTGTCGGCTCATCACTCCTACGCCTACCAGGGTATGCCATAGCGATAATATAACAATTCACATCAGTTGAATGTAATTGAGTTTAACAATGGAATTCGCACACACGGCCAGTAGCCTGATGTGTTAAGCATTGGTTCAATTTTTGGTGATTCTAACTGTCATAGCGTCAGTTTGAATCGCACGTTTTTCATTATCATCCCAAACGCTATAATTGGTGACTCACCGACGTGATCTGTACACACAGCACACACTTTCCCATAGTAAAGAGAACTTCACGACACGATCACGACTTCCGCATAGAGCACTGGCACACTCGCCTGCTACGACGTTCTCTCGTTCGCTCCGTCGTTCGCACACGAAGCTGATCGTAACAAAGTTTCTGAGGAGGGAGTAGGGTGGCGTTTGTAACAGATACACACACAGTACACAAGCAAATAGTGAAGATCATCGAACGAAAATCGAATAAGAAAATGCATCATAACAAAACAATTCACATCAGTGGAATATACTTGAGTTTAAAAATCGAATTCTAAACACGGCCAGCAGCCTGATGTGGTAAGCATTGGTTCAATTTTTGGTGATTCTAACTGTCATAGCGTCAGTTCGAATCACACGTTCTTCACTATCATCCCAAACGCTATACACTCTTTTCTCCTTAACTTTGTTTATTTGTAATTAGCTTAGAATATATTACATCACGTGATTCGTTCAATGTATTTAGTTCAAAGTATTATATCTCACTTTATTCGTGTCCTGTATATAGCTTAAAATATATTACACCACTTCCTTTACTGCTTTTAGCTTAAAGTATTAAGTATCACTTTAGTCGTTTACTGTATATAATTTAAAATATATAAGGTGGGCCATACGTTTTTGCAAATGGCAACACTTGATTTCTTAAAAATCGTTAGACGGAGGGCCGCGCGAGTGGCGGGGAATTCTGCGTCTCCTCATGCAATTTATTATGAAGTGACGCACAAATCCCGGCCACTCGCGCGGCCCTCACCCTAACGGTTTTTAAGAAATCAAGTGGTGCCGTTTTTCAAAAATGTATGGCCCACCCTATGTTACACGACTTGATTCGTTTAATGTATTTAGTTTAAGGTATTATATCTCACTTTATTTTCCGGTATATAGCTTAAAATATATTACATCACTTGATTCCTTTACTATTTTTAGTTTAATCATCACGACCGATTCTGGTCTATCCCTGAAATACACTCTACTCGCGGACGACTGTCTTGGTCAACAATTCAATACCAACAACACTTTTCTTTTCTTCGTCTTCCAGAACGAACACTTTTTTTCCTTTGGTCCTGCAGGTCGAAGGATTCTTTTTTTTGTTTGTATGACCCTTTTGCCATCCGCCATTTCCTTTCTTTATCTTTCCCGGATTGGGATCAAAAGAGGAAACACAAAGGAACAATCAACAAATGATCTTGCTAATGAGCATTTGCGATCCTCCATGTCGGTCGGCGATAAAACGAACATGGGGTTCGTTTTGTGGCGCAAGTTGTTTGTTTTAACTTGGTTTGGTTAAAACGGAAAATGATGCTGATTGTGAGGATGGATTTGGATAAACAAATTTCTAGAATATCATAAAATTGCAGAGGCGTATTTTATGATTCTCAACAATTTTGTTTGAAGATGGGTCATCTGGTCCGCACATTTGGATCAGAGGGGATTTTTCGTGTCGAACATACATTTTGTTTATCACGTATTGGGTTTCTCGTGTATTGCGACGATAGTGAAGAACGTGTGATTCGAACTAACGTTATGACGGTTAGAATCGCTAACAATTTAACCAATGCTGAACACATCAGGCCACTGCCGCGTGTACGAATTCGATTTCTAAACTCAAGTACACTCAACTGATGTGTAATTGTTATGTTATTGCTATGGTATACGGCTCTGATGCATTTTCCTATTCGATTTTCGTTCGGTGTTCTTCACTATTTGCTTGTGTATTGTGTGTGTATCTATTAGAAACGTCACAGGTTATTGAATTGAATTCAATGTGAGCAAATTGAACGTTTAGCTCAATTTGTTTGATATTGAATTGATGCGGGGCAATGCTAGGGTTTGGAGAGCACTTCATCCTTTACGTGAATAGTTTTGTGTACTACAATTAATGGTGGAGACTGGCTCCAAAGAGGTAGGTATTAAGGGGTGGGCGGTTTTGGACGTAACATTCCCATATTCGCCGGTTGCAGTCGCCGCCGTGCTTCCGGAGTTAACCGGGAAGAGTAGCGACCGATCGTTCGTGGGACTAGCGTCCCTGCAACGAGCAACCCAGGTGATGCTCGGCAACAGCCAAGTATTAGTATTTGAGATAAGAACTCGGTTGGTTAGGCGAATTCTCAGATTTTTTTTTTAAATTTGTTTTAAACACTATTTATTTGACCAATAATCAATGTTTACATTAAGTACTACATCTAACTTATAATTCGAGTGATACAATTGTTTACATGCATACATTACACATTTTTCAAACATAACTGAATGTGTGAATAACTATTCGAGTATTATAGGTTTCAATATTAACAGTTTTCCTGGAAAAGGTCAGAAAACCAGGATTTTTATTTTTTAATTTAATCTAATCTAATACTTAACTTAACTCTGACTTATACTAGCTTAACCTAATTAATATTATAATAAGTTAGATATGTAATGTGAGTTGGGGAATATAGGTATTGATGGTTAAGGTGGTAGGTTGCCGTGGGATATGGTCAGTTAGTGGTCTCGGGTGCGGTAACACTTTCCGGTTGTTCGTTAAAACGCAGAATGTTGGAGAATGGTTGTATGTTACAGTATTTGGACTGATTGGGTGCCAGCTCGGTGTTATGGTACACTACCTCGTTGGAGTCATTAACCAATCTTCCAGAGGTCAAGAGACTTCTGGTGTGGAGACAATTCAGATAGTGAGCCCTGTTATCTAGAGGAGTTGGTAGTAGTGAAGATATTATGGGGTTGGGATTATTTGGGAGGTTTTCAATAAATTTGATAGACAGCTCTAGGAAGCGTCTATCGAGACAGTCAATATTAGCGGCATTGTATAGCAAGCTGTTATTGTAATATTTGTAAGAGCTGGGTTGTCGGTTGAGGCCAGTGACCAGCCTGAAGCATTTCCTTTCGAAAGTGCGTAGCTTCTCCATTTGGGCTGGTGTTATATAATACCACAGTGGACATGCATATGTCAGTGTGGGTCTGATTATTTGTTTATAGATGAGCAGTTTGATTTTGTGAGAAAAACCTTTGGGTTTCCACATCACTCTTCTACAGAGATTCAGTTGTATTGTGGCTTTACGTAAAGTATTTTTAATGCGGGTGGAGAATGAAAGGTCATTGGAAAAGGTTATTCCCAGATATTTTAAAGTTTTAGAAGGTTTAATCTGGGTGTTTTTTAGTTTGAGTCTAATTTTGTTGTGGGTGCGCCTTGTGTTGTTTGTGCAGTGCTCATTTTTACCCTTAAACACTATAAGTTGGGTTTTATCAAGATTTAGGCGAATTTTCCATTTATTGAAGTATGCTGATAGATTTGGGAGGAAGTTATTAATGCGGTTTCTTGCCTCTTTTATAAACTTGCTGCTGGAGTAGACTATGGTGTCATCAGCGTAATTCCACATTACGGTATTGGGAAATTGAGGCTGCGGTATGTCTGAAGTATAGAGGAGGTATTATAGTGGTCCAAGAACTGAACCCTGCGGAACCCCTGCGGTTATATTATCCGATTGGGAGATAGAAGAATTTATTTTGACCATGCATTTTCTACTAGAGAGGTAGGAAGTAAGAAGTTTGGTAGTATGGGTGTTTAATCCAAATATGTAGTGTAGCTTGTAAAGCAGTCCTGAGATCCAAACACAGTCGAATGCTTTAGATATGTCGAGAGAGATACAGACCGTCGGGGTTTGGTTTTGAAGATTAGTTGTGACATCGTGCGTTAGTTTCAACAGAGCATGACAGGTGGAGTGTTGAGAGCGAAAACCAAACTGGGAATTTGGGATAATAGTGTTGTCATTAGCAAACGAGAGGAGATTTCGATATATCTTGCATTCCAGTATCTTGTTTAATGTGTTTAATAACGATATCGGACGACAGTTGCTGGGGTTGTTGGATGGAGGCAAATTGTTTTAGTTGTCCATTTATCAGGGTAGACAAGAGTTGGATTTGATTTTTAATAAAAGGGGAGTAACTGCTATGTAGTTTTCGTCTAAGCTGTTTTTTTACGCGTAACAGTTTTGTAAGGATGTTGGGTAAAGGTTTTCCTAGGTGATTATAAGGGATGGATGTAGGTGTGTGGCTGAAGAGGGCATTTTTAGTACTTGCTCTATTCTTAAGGCTGCTTGATCAATTTCAGTAGGGAGTAGATTTGAAGTCTCTGGCAAAGTATAGTCTGTAAAACTGGCAGCAATGTCTCTATTGACTCTTTTCCAGTTTGTCCTGGAGAAATTCGGGATCGGATTGAATGAGTAACATGGTTCGAAGGCTGGGATTTAGACAGTGGTTAGGTGAGTAGACGTCTACGGATTTTAGGAAAAAATCTGTTGTTGATTTAGTAGTATTGGAGATATGTGTTGGCTGTAATGGACAGTCCGCATAGATATATGGATGGAGTTGAAGGAGTTGTAGAAGTTGGCAACCGTATTTATTGCACTTAAATGAAGTATGCCGAGCATTCCAGTCTCCTCCTCTTATGAAAGGTGCAGGTAGAGACTGTTGGATTATCTCAGTGATGTCGGAACTAGGGAAGTTTTAATTGCTGCTTTGGAGATGATGGGGCTAGTCCGGAGTGTTGATCAAGCTTTTCTTCCATGCAAATGTCATCTCTGTTTTTATTGGTTGTTTTTAGCGAGTGAATTTCCTCGTGGAGTTGTTTCATCTGGAGTCGAAGTGTATTGATGTATTCGACTGGTTCCAGATACTTTTTTTTGGTAGTCCACAGCTTGTGTTTCTTTGTTGCCCTAAGTAAATCGTCCGTGGCTCTTCTTTTACGCTCTATGATGAATTGTTGGTCATCACTGGGGCCGTCGCCCAGCATGCGTAACTATTGGTTTTCGCTGTTTTCACTGTTTTATTACTAAAAGTATTTTTACACGTGCACTTCACACGTGCGTTTTAAACACTTTCACAAACACGAGTTTCACCCATGCTAAGAGCGAACATCTGTTCGCTCTGAAGTACTCGATAAGAATGAGAATTCTCAGAATTATGGGTATGAGTATGGTAGTTGAACGTTTGGTTCAAGTTACCATGTGTAAGTTTTTGTTTGGGGATCATGGGAAATAGGTGTAAATGATGATAAACGAATATTTGATTCGTTTACCAGGAATTTTGTTGGACCGGGATAGTGTCCTTCGTGGATTTGAGTTTAGGATTTTGGGGAATTGGGTGCAAGGGCGGTAAACGAACATTTGATTCGTTTATTGCGAATTTAAGTTTGGGTGTATGTATGTGGGAAGGAGGTGGTAGGGCTTTTCAGAGCGCTACTGTGAAAACACATTCCTAGAAGTTCGTTAAAATGCAGACACTTATTTTATGATCTTTGATAAAACTAGGAAATGACTCTATGCGTGAACATCTGGTTCATGCATGTAATTTTACTTCGGAGTAGGAAATTTAGGATATCGATGTATTGTGTTTTTTTTGTGGTTTTGGTAGGAAGGTGGAAATCTTCAAAAGATACCTCTGGACCGATCCTGAGGCATGTCGGGTTTTTACCGACTAAAACCACCTCCCGCCAGGCACATGTTCTCGCTGATCCCCGCGGAACTTTCTATTGGATATTCCATCGTGGGGCGGGACGGAGTTTACCTGTTACTCCGCTCGTCGCGTTGCAACTGCTGCATCATGTCATATAGAACATCATTTGCTACGGACCATGCCTGTTTTGAACTCAGCATGTAGTCTATTACTCCTCCCCGACTAATTGTCCGTCTCACATGTCTCTCTAAAATCGTTCGTGCGGTCTTGAATCTCACACACTCTGTGAGTACGTGTTCCGTATTTTCCATTTTGCCTTCGGAATACAAGCAGTATGGGTGATTCACATGTTTATACTTGTGCAAGTATTGCTGTAAGCATCCATGTCCTGATATTAGCCGAGTCAGGTGGTAATTCAGCTCGCCATGTTTTCTTTTCATTCATTTCATTTATTAGGCTTAATCCAGGCTTAAGTTAATATAAATATAATACCTTACAGACTAACATAAAAACCAAAGTAGTAATTAAAAAAAAAAAATATATATATATATATAAAATATATATATGTATATGTGGTGGAATACCACCAATTTTGCTGCTCGGGGTTAACTGCACCATGGTATGGTATGGAATGGTAGCTTTTCGTTTTCCCTTCTTGACTTGGTTGTGGTGAATGGTTTTATTACGACAACTTGAAACGAAAATTATATATATATAATTAAAAAAAAGATGAAAAAACAAGGGAGGAGAAGAAGCCTTGGTGGTAGGGGAGGTAGGACGCTGGAGAAGAGCGAGTATATGTGGGGGTGGCAAATGTAGCATTTGTGAGACAGCGACAGTGGACGGTATATGTGTTGGAATGTGTGTTCTGTAGTAGGTTGACCTTTTGTTCAGGGAGCGTGTCTCCTAGTCCTTAAAAGGAGAAGGGATCTGTTCAGACCGCTCCTAAGAAAGTCCTACTGTGGACGCCGCCGTGCTTCTTCAGAGCCTGAGGGAAGAGCAACGGCTTTCACAGTCCTCGTCTCCGCTGGGGTTGCTTGAAATGGGTATGCAGTCAAAATGAAACAAGGTTTTACTTACAAGAAGGTTTCTTTTATTTATTTCTGATTCGTCTAATGGTTTCTTTGAAATTTCGAAGTGTTCCTGAGGTACTTCTTCCAGGTACGTTGAATATTTAAAACTAATTAGCTCGGCACAATGGACATCCAGATGCTGCCGTCTGGCACAAAGAATATTAGGATACTGGGGCCGTGAGATCACGGCCTTCCTTTATAATGGGAAACAAATCCAGATTTGTATCTCGAAAATGCACGATTCCATACCAAATCCCGATTTTGGTACACTGAGCTCAATGTATGTTTGAGATAAGAATTCAGTTTTCTGAATTCTCATGAAACTATTGTGTATATGAGGATATGTAATGGGTTTTGTTTGTTTATGGCAATTTGAACATCTGGTTCGATTTTCCATGGGTTTGGTTTATTTAATTTATGAGGGATTTTACCAGATTGAGATAATGTATTTCTGGATTTTGAATTTAGATTATGCCGTGGGGCAAATGCAGAGCGATAAACGAATATTTGATTCGTTTATTGCGAATTTTTGGATTTTGATTAGTTTTGGATTTAGATGTAGGATTGTTGGGATTAGGATGTATGAAGGGGGGAAAAAGGAGGTAGGGTTTTTCAGAGCACTACATGTGTACGGGTTGTAAGGGTACAGACGGTGGGCGGGGCAAGGCCAGGAGGGAGAAAAGAGGAGACGGAGTTTGAGTGCAGTAGATGTAAGGTAAACATCGAAGGAGGTAGGGTAAGAGTTTGCCCACCTCAGCATTCACGAAATGGGTTCATTAGAGTCGTAAGAAGTGTGGTGGGTGGGCGAATAGAAGAGACAAGGGTTTCGCAGGTTACGGGGGTTAGTGTGGAGTGCAATGGTGGAGAGCAAGCTTGGGCAGTTGATAGTGCCTGAGAGGAGACGCTGGATGAAAAGGATATGGGCATGAATTCTGCGCTCCTCAAGTGTGTTTTGGGTTGATCAGATGGAGCCGCCTTGTGTATGGGGGGAGAATCCGAGGATTCTCCAAGTTCAGTCCGCGGAGGGCAAAACGCAGAAAACAACGTTGCACACTTTCGATTCTGCGGATATGGGACAAGTGGTGTGGGGACTAGGCCTGACTGGGGCATTCAAGAAGGGGGCGGACGAAGCTTATGTAGAGAGAACGGGAAACGTAAGGATTAGAGAATTCTTTAGACCAGCGTTTCACAAACCCGAGGGCAGAGTTGGCCTTAAGAATAATGTCATAAATATGCGGGATGAAGCTAAGCTCCCTATCAAATAAGATCCCAAGGTCATGTATTGCGGGTACAGATGATGTCTGCTGGTTTAGCAGGAAGTAGGATGGAGGGGGGGGGGGGGGTCGTTTGCGGGAGAAGGTGATGGAGTAACATTTGACAACTTTGAATTCGAGGCAGTTATTACGGCACCAAGTTGAGAAGCTGTCGAGGTCCGTTTGGAGAAGTGAGGAGTCGAGAGGAGAGATGATCGTTTTGTAGAGTTTGGCGCCGTCCGCATAAAGAGAGATGGATGAGTATTTAATAATGGAGTCAACGTTATTGATGGTCAGGATAAATAGGAGGGGACCTAGATGACTGCCCCGCGGGACCCCTGGCGTGGGAAGTAGAGGATCGGAAAGAGAGGATCTGAATTTGACACGGTAGGATCGATCTTTCAGATAAGAAGATAACCACTTGATCAATAGGTGTTCGAATCACAGGGAGGATAGCTTAAAAAGGGTGAGATTATGGGAGATTTTGTCAAAGGCCTTGTTGAAATCTGTCGTGATTACATCGACTTCGTTGTCATTCTCTAAGGCACGGAGAGTATGGGACGAGAACTCGACCAGATTGGTTGTGGTCGACCTACCCGAAAGGAAACCATGCTGGTGTTACGGCTCCAACGCCGTGCTTCCTCTTTCGAGGGAAGAGCGTGGAGGTTATTATAATTTTTTATAATTAAGGGGTTATTAAATAATTAAACTTTTGTTTATTTAAATATTTTGTTTTATTTTTATTTTATTGAACTCAGCTATCTCAAGCTGAGCTCTCTTCTTTCTACTCTTTTCATATAAATTTACTTGTTTATATAGAACATTTTGTTCTAACTGACTGTGGCGTATAAACTGAACAAAACAATCTAGAAGTCTCTGTGACTTAGAATTTTGAATAAACTTTGAACGAAAATCAAAGTGGCCATGTTTTGAAATGAAAAATGTGCTTGTTATGAAAAGGGGCATATTTATGAAATGTGCTGTAAGTGACTGGATATAGAATATAGTGTCTGTTTATTTATGAAATGTGCTGTAAGTGACTGGATATAGAATATTGTGTCTGTTTATTTATGAATTGTATTAACTGAGAATGTAGGATATGTGAGGATGTAGTTTTAGGGGTTGTGTTTTTAAGGGTTGTGTTTGAAAGGACATGAGTTAGTGTTAAAGCGAATAAGGGTAGTATTCTGGAATACAACACTGGTTGGGTGAGATGATGGATTTACAACGGAAAGATAACGCGTTGTAAAGAATTCGTTCGAACAGTTTAGGGATATGAGTAGGTTTCGTGATGGGACGGTAGTTGCTTATATCGTATTTAAGTCCGTTTTTATGTATGGGGGTGACATAGGAGGATTTCCAAATACTAGGGAAGATACCTTGTGAAAGGGATAGATAGAAGATTTTTTGATATCGGCAGAGAAAGAGAAGTGGAACATTTCTTTAAAAGAACAGCCGGGAATCTATCAGGTCCAGGGCTGAACTCGTCTTTGAGTAAGTTTAATTTCTCCTCAACTAGGTGATCCTGAATAATTTGAGGGGTGAAGGGGCTGAGGGAGAATTCGGACAAGTCTTTGAAGTAAGACGGGTTAGGCTCGAAGGAGATGTACGTGAAAGATTTATTGAAAACCAAAGTCATGTTTCTACATCGGGTATCATGGTATGGGTCCATCTTCCTTTGGTGGAAGAATCTAATTGTGACCGCATTCTCCGACGGTTCTCTTGGGAGACCTTATGCAATGTAGCGTTTTATTTACCTGCAATGTCAGGTGGCGTCCACCCGGCCAAAATATTTATAGCATCTTCGGATACCGTTCGGAATGCACAACATACTCTTAGTGATGCCAGCCTATGTGCGGAGTTGACTCCTCTCATGAACGACTTATACTGTGCAGCTCCTGTCCATATGTGAGCTACACAGATTATAATCGAGGTGTTGACACTGGTTATGAGTTTCCTTATGTGGGGGCGGGTTCCTCCAACATTGGGTAGCAGTCTCGCCAAAACTTTGCATACTCTTGCCGTTTTTTCACTCGTTTTCCTCAGGTGTTCCTTGAAGCTCAACGTGTTGTCGAGTATAACACCAAGATATTTAATATAGGGACTGGATCTGATTATTTGTCCGTCTAATTACAATTTAAGGTGTTCAACTTTCTTGTGGCTGCTTATTAAAATTTCCTCCGTCTTATGCCCATCTAGTTTCAGTCCGGCCATATCTAGCCAGCATTTGATGTTTTGGATTACTTGGGAGCAAATATTCTCCAGCTCATTTAGATGTTTAGCTCCGGCCACTATTGCCGAATCATCTGCGTACCCAATGATTCTCTAACCCCTTCTCGTACATTGACCTTGCGCACACCATCACACATGATATTCCATAACAGCGGACCTAATACAGATCCGTGAGGTACACCCGCTGTTATTTTATATTCCTGTGGTCCCTCATCTGTGTCATAGAGCAGCCTTCTATCCGAGAGATAGTTTGCTAGTATACGCACCAAGTAGGGTGAGACTTGTAGATCGCGCTCCAGCTAGTGCATTGCGAGCGATGTCGCACACTACAGATAGTGCCTTACTGGTTGATCTACCTTTCCGGAACCCATACTGCGATTCAGAGAGCCCCGATGTCTCCTCACTGAATTGTTCCAGACGAGTAGCGAACTTTTTCAGCTGCTCATTTATCAGAGTGGATAGGAGTTGGATCTGGCTTTTAATAAAGGGGCTGGATCTTGTATGAAGTTTTCGGGGGAGCTGCTTTTTAAGACGCAATAATTTGGTTAGGATGCTGGGCAAAGGCTTTCCTAAATAGTTGTGAGGAATCGTTGTCGGGGTGTTATTTCTGAGAGCCTCCTTGCCCTATGCTTAAAGATGTTTGATCAATTTCAGTAGGGAGTAGATTAGATGCTTTAGGGATATACAAGTTAGAGAAACTTATCGCTATGTCCCTATTGATATTTCTCCATTTTATTTTGGGGAAATTTGGGACAGGGTTTGACGAGTAGAGTGGGTCGAGAGAGAGGATTTGGATCGTGGTGTGAACGGAACCATGATCAGAAGGAAATATAAAGGAGACTGTAGGTGGACCCACTGAGTAAACATCATTGGAGTTTAGAAAGAAGTCGATTGTTGACGTGGCTGGGCTAGTGACACGAGTTGGCTGTAATGGAGGTTCAATGTATGTATATGGATAAGACGAGAGGAGGGCTAGCAATTGGCGACCATATTTGCTGCATTTATTATCATTGAATGTATGTATGACGAGCAATCCAGATAATGACGAGCATTATAAATGGAGCGGGAACAGACTGTTGGATTATCTGAGAAATGTCAGCATCTGGGAAATCTGGTTGTCGTGAAGGGTGAATATAAATGGATGCTAAGACGAGCACTTTATTGTTCTCACAAAAAAGTTTAACTGCCGTCTTTTTCAATGCTGAATATATCGGTGAATCTAATTTTACTGAATTGAAATTTTGTGTGTACTAAGATGCCGGTACCTCCGTGACAGTAGAAAGAACAATGTTTGATCAAGATGTGATATTCCTGTTTTTCCATTTTTTAACGAAGGCGAAAGTAGCGTCACTCAGACAACTGTAGCTTGTAACTTAATGGATGAAATGCCATGAAACTTTATACATAAACTAGTAACAGATGAACATCGAAATGAGTCCTATTCATTTTCCAGTGGCGCTACCTATTGAAAAATTCCGGGACTTTTCAGCCCATGTGGTATATCTACGAGGGCAGGTCAATAAGTCCTTAAAAAATCTAAGAGAAGGCGCTCGTAGCATCGCTAATGGCCTGTTTTTAGTAAGCATCATTCCTCACTAGGTATCTGTCAAATACAATATATACCTTGTAGGTATCTGATAAATTGGGTATGGAAAATATATCTGCGAGATGAGTACTGCATTTGCTCTCAGCTGAGAACAAATGCAAGCGTGTGGTCGTTTTAGATGAGCTTCTGTGCAGATTACTAACTTAGATGAAATATGGATCCACCACTACACTCCCGAGACGAAAGAACCGTCAAAACAGTGGATTGTTAAAAGCGAACATGCTCCAAAGAAGGCAAACACGGTGAAATCAGCTGGACAGGTTTCCATTGACTATTTGGAAAATGGACAGACGATAACTGGACAGTATTATGCGTCATTAATCATCATCATCATCATCATTCGGCACTACAACCGGGATCCGGTCTTGGTCCTTTTTAGCAAGTCCCGAGGCATGTTAGATTTTCCATAATAATTTGTTTTTCCGGGCAAGGTTATGAGCCTTGCGCCAATTGCGCCATTAATAGGTTAGCTAAATAAGAAAATAACAAAATCGTCCTCATTTGAAGAAAAACACAGTCCTCTTTCTCCAAGATAATGCACGAGTGCATACGTGCGCAGTTTCAATGGCTAAAATTGAGGAATTGAAGTTTGAATTGATAGAGCATTACCGTATTCACCAGATCTGGCCCCGGATGAGTTGTTTTTTCAAATTTAAAAAATGGCCCAACGGACAACGGTTTACAATAAATGAGGAGGTTGTCGTACACACAAATGTATAGCGTTTGTGACGATAGTGAAGAGCGTGTGATTCGAACCGACGCTATCATGGTTAGAATCACTAAAAGATAGAACCACAACTCAACGCATCAGGCCACTGCCGCATGAACGAATTCGATTTCTAAACTCATGTACATTCGGCCGATGTGGAAATGCTATATTATTGCTATTGTATTCGGCTTTAATGGATGTGCTTTTTGGTGGTGTTGTTCTTCATTATTGGTCGTGTGTATCTGCTAGAAACGTCACAAATGCTTATTTTGAGTAACTACCACAATCATACTTTCCTGAAGGCTTAAACAAGTTGGAGCGACGTCTGTCAAAGTGTATTGAGGTAGAAGGAGATCATCTTAAAAAAAAATTGATATTCTATTTTTTTCTAAAGACTTATTGACCTGGCTTCGTTTATATATTTGACTAAATATTTCGAAATTGGTTCAAGACTTCGATCTGAAATTTTACTAGGGTGCGCAGTCTTTCTGTTAAAAGAAAGTGATTTTCCAAAAAATTTACTTAAGAGAGGGAGATCACTTAAATTGAGAATTCCGGTAATATTTGTTCGCAGTAATATAATTCCTTTGTTATTATCTTCCATATTTATAGCCAGGTACTTTCTTTTCTTTAACCTAATAGGAAGCATCAATGCGAACCTTCTCCCTCTCATACATTCTGTCAAATGTCTATCCGTAATTTCTTATTTAAAACGCTCGCGTAAGTCTATTGTTAAATTTTGCCACCAGGTTGACGCCACTGTGACATATAATGACACCAAGTTTGAGCACTATCTGCCAATTTGTTTGTTTACAGCTGCTGATTTTGTTTCTTCACCTCAAGTACGTAATTCGTTGTTTATAATAGTTAATTTGGTTGAGCAAAGAATTTGCATTCAATTTTGTGTTTCTAAATGAATTTCTTGATCTATGGCGAGTCAGCTATATCCAAAACACAAGTGTATGAATGGTTCAAAGCATTCAAAAGTGATCATCAAGCCGTTAGTGATTTGCCTCGCGAATTAATGTAGATATTTCACTTTGAGAATAAAAAAATCTTTATTTATTCCTACCCGTTAGTGTACATTGATTTTTAGGCTCTAAGTGCTACCGCGGCTATGGAAGGACTTTCCAGACAGTCACCAAGAGTCGACTCGATAAGAATGCTGCACGATGGAGGGTTCGCCATATTTGTAGTAAAATGATTCCTTTGTTCTGGAATACGTTATGGCTATTCTGCAATATGTTATCTCTATTCTGGAATAAGTTATCTTTAATTAGAAATGTCGACTATTGGTTAGTCATGGAATTGTGTTGATAAATGAAGTGTGGCATCCGACTGGTCGTGGGAGAATTTTGATAATAATTTTCAAGTTTATACTCAGTCATAATGGGTCATATGCGTCAAGGACGTTAACTCGCGTGAGCGTTCCAAGAACGGATGTGACTGAAGAAAGCATCAAAAAGCGGTTGCTGAAGACATGCTTCCTATAGTCGCCAGTGAGTCTACATTCATACAACGCATCATAACTGGTGACGAGACGTGGGTCTATGAGTGTGACATGTAAGCAAGTCAATAATCATCCGAATGGCGATACCAAAACGATCCGATTCGGAAAAAAACTACGATAAAGTCGATTAAAAATGTAGGTCCTGCTAACTGTTTTCTTCGATTATCGTAGTGTGATGCACCATGAATTCCTTCTACAAGGACAAACAGTGAATTAGAAATACTAGGTAGGCGTTATTAAGCGTTTGGGAGAGAGTGTTCGTTAAAAGAGGCTGGCTTTGAAGGAAGACAAATCTATGATTTTGCACCACGATAATACACAACCTTGTGGCATCTCTAACAGATACACACAATTCACAAGCAAAAATAGTGAAGGACACCGAACGAAAATCGAATAAGAAAATACATCAGAACCGTATACCTAGCGATAACAAAAATAATTTACATCAGTGGAGTATAATCGAGTTTAAAAATCAGATTCTAAAACACGGCCAGTAGCCTGATGGGTAACGCTTAGGTACAATTTTTAGTGATTCAAACTGTCATAGCGTCAGTTCGAATCGCACGTTCTTCTTCACTATTATTTCAAACGCTATAACCTCACAAAGATAACTTTGTAAAGGGGTTTTTGGCGAAAAACTCAACTAACATGATCGAACAAGCACTGCATTCACCAGATATGGCCCCATGTGACTTTCCTGTTCCCCAAACTCAAATTGCCACTTCGAGGAACACGTTTCGAGTTGATTGAAGCCGTAGAAAAAATCGAAGAACGAGCTAAAATCGATTTCGGTCGCGGCCTATAAAATGTGTATAGATGATTGGATTAATTGGTGGATTAAGTGTATTGCCTCGGTAGTAGGCCCCTTTGAAAGTTATTATTATTATTTATTGGCCTGAAGGAACCCGGGAGTTCATGACTTCACCGACTCGGCTCCGCCATTGTTCCCTGTCCTGTGCGCTCTCCTTCCACGTTCGACCATCCGATCCGATCTCCTCGAGGTCCAATCTAAACATTGTGTTGTCATCTCCGTCGCGGCCGTCCTGTCGGTCTTATTCCCGTTAGTTTACCGTAAAGAATTCTATGCACAGTCCTATCATCGCCCATTTGCGCTACGTGTCCGGCCCATCTTAATCTTCGCGACTTGATCACTCTCACTATTGTAGGTTTGCGGTATAGCTCTTCCAATTCGTGGTTATGTAGTTTTCTCCATTGTCCTGACTCCTCGTCATATTTACCGCCAAATATACTCCTTAAAACTTTATTCTCGAATACGCGGAATTTGTTCTCTTCCCGCTATGTGGGAGCCCATGTTTCGCATCCGTATAGAGCAATCGGCATGATTATGGTTCTATAGACACGGAACTTTATATTACGTGATAGCCGTTTGGATTTCAACAGTTTACTGACTGTATGCCAACTAGGGTTGCTGGAGTGTAGTTTTTTGTTAATTTCCTTCGACGTTTCGTTACTGGTCGTCAGTATCGTTCCCAGATATTTAAATTCTTTGACATTTTCAAATATCTTGCCCCTGACGTTTATATGTGTTCTCTGAGATCCACCTGCTCTCTCCGTAATCATGTATTTTGTTTTGACTTCATTTATTTGGCCCACCTCTTCTGCTGCTTGCATGGTGATTTCACAGTTTTTACTTACAGTTTCGAGATCGGCGCTGTCATCCGGATACGCGAGCACCTGTGTGACCCCGTTCAGGGATGCTCCGGCCGTGTTGTCGTCTTGTACCTTTCTGATAACATACTCGAGGACAAGGTTAAAAAGGCATGGTGAGAGGCCATCCCCCTGTTTTAGTCGGATTTCAAATGGCTGGGAGGTGGTTTTCTATTCTAACTCGCCCTTTGTTTCCGTTCATGCAAATTTGAATGAGGGCGGCATATTTTTGTCGAGATTCCCAGCCCAACTACAATATGGTAGAGTCTTTGCCTTGCAACTGAGTCGTAGGCTTTTGTGAAGTTAACGAACAGTTAGTGAACCGTCTCTCCGTATTCCCACTTCTTTTCTAGCAGTTGCCTTATTGTGAACATTTGGTGGCTTGTTGACCGGTTCCGACGGAATCGGCATTGGTAGTTTCCCAATATTTCTTCTGCGTACGGTGTGATTCTTGCCAGTATGACATTTGTTAATATTTTGTATGTGGTTGGGAGCAATGATATTCCTCTGTAATTTTCACAGTCAGATCTGTCGCTTTTCTTGAAAATGGGCACCACTATTGAGTTTTTCCATTCTTCCGGAATGACTTCCTTGTCCCATATTGTTTTAACCAGTTGGTGGGTCTTTCGAGCGGTTGCCTCTCCTCCATGCTTCACAAGCTCTGCCGCTATGGAATCGACTCCGGGAGCCTTGTTGTTTTTCAGTCGATTTATCGCGACGACAACTTCCTCGAAAGAGGGCTCCGGGATCTGAGGCTCGGCTGTATGTACGTCTAGTGCGTTTATTTGTGGTTGATGGGTGCGCACGTTGAGCAGTTTTTCAAAGTACTGCTTCCATCTTGTCACGATATTTTTGTTTCTGTCACTAGACAACCGTTTGTGTCTCAGATTATTTTGGCTCTCCCTCGGTAGCCATTTCTAATTGAATTTATGCCGACATATATACCTCTGCTGTTCTTTGCTCTCTCATTTTCTATGATTTTTTCGATCCGAGTCTTCTCCCATTCGCGTTTTTTGCCCTTGAAAAGTCTGGTTGTTTCTTTCCGAATTGACGCGTATCTTACTGCGTTGACTTCATCATATGCTTCTTAGTGGATTATTCTGAGACGTTTACGTTCTTCGATCTTCGCCCTGCCCTCATCGTCAAACCAAGGCTTGGACTTAATTGTTTTCTTAAATCCTAATACCTCTTGGGCTGTTTGTTTGATTGTGTCTCTGATCGATGTCCATTTAGTGTTCACAGTATTGGCTTCCTTTTCCTCACTACTGCCATTCTCTAGGCTGCTAAATCTATTCGTTAGTTCGTCTTGATATTCAGCCCTTTTACGTAGGTCTTTTAGTTTATCAATCTCGAACTTTTTGCTCGTCTCCCGTGACTGTCCATGTGGGTTTGCTGCAAGCCGTCTTCTAATTTTGCCCGTCACTAGAAGGTGATCGGAGTCGCAATCTGCTCCTCTATATGATCCTACGTCAAGGATATTCGAGTGGTGTCTTTTGTCTATGAGGAAGTGGTCTATTTGGTTACGCGTTACGCCGTCGGGTGATATCCATGTGGCTTTATGGATTTGCTTGTGCTTGAACATCGTGCTCTTCACTACCAGATCTTTTGACGCTGCGAATGTGATGATTCGAATACCATTGTCATTTGAAACGTCATGTAGGCTTTCTTTACCTATTGTTGGTTGGAAGATCTCTTCCTTTCCAATTTTCGCATTGAGGTCGCCGAGGAGGATTTTAACATCGAATGATGAGATCCCATCAATTACTTCCTCTAGGGTCTCGTATAATGTGTCCTTCGTTTCTTCGTCGGTAGATTCTGTTGGGGCGTGTACGTTTATAAATATATAATTGTACCATGGGCCCTGTATTTTTAGCACCGACATATGGTCATTAATAAATTTCACATCTTTTACATGGGGCGTAATCTTCTTGCTTATGATGAAGCCAGTTCCGAGGTTATGTGTATCGGCACCTCCACACGCCAGTGTAAACCCATTGGTTTCGATTACTTGATGTGGGAGTCGAACTTCCTGAAGCGCGACGATGTCCATTTTATATTATTTCGCGTTTTCTACGACCGTCTGTATCGCGCCTGGTTTATATAACGTTCGAACATTCCACGTGCCAACGCGTATATCCCGGTTTTCCGCATTTCCCTACGTCTTCTTTTTGCCGAGTCGGTGTTTTCTTGATGATTTTGTCCCTTATGGTAGTGTCGGCTCATTACACCTACGCCTACCGGGTTTGTCGTGGGATTGTTTTTTGTATATTGATTATTCATTTTTAATCCCACGAGTCTTGAGGTTTCAAATAGTCCGCCACATCAGAGCCCCGTTTTGACATGGTAAGGTCTGCCTACTGCTCTGATTCGACTCGGTGTCAGAGAGGCGCCGTTATATGAGAATACAGCCGGTATACCCCTGGATGCAAACCATCCAATGGGCACGGTGACGCGTAACACCCTGGATTACGGGTGGTAGATCTTTGTGTGTTACTCCTCGCTAGCCTGTCTGACATGGGTGGCCCTACTGGAAGCATATGCTTCCGTCAGCATAGCCTGAGTAATTCATTGTAGTTTAAGCCCCCGCACCACGTTAAGGTTTCTACCAAGCGGGGGCCCCTTTGAAAGTGATAAAATAAATTTTGATGACATTCAAATTTGTTGTTTTACGTAGAATTTCCGGGTAGACATTTGACAGATTGTATAACATATACCCCTACTTACATGCTCATGGACGTAAGCAATTTTTTGTCGGGTGGCAATCAAAAAAACAGAGCCAAGGATGGAAGACTTACTCATTATTCTCCATAAAGTCAGCCTCCTTACCTGTTTATTTTTTGTAAATTATTTAAAAAAAATTGTTATGGACATTTTTCGCTTAAAGCTGAGCGACATTTCTAAGTGACCCGCTGAACTTGATGATGACTAAATCAAATACATAATTAACAAAAAGGTTCCGAAATACGATAAAGTTTGCAAACAACTTTTAATTATCCCGGCATACAACAAAGTGTTATAACAATTTCCGTCTGACAACTTAGCCAATATTTAAATCCATTTCAATAAAATCTGTTAGACAAAATCAACACGTTAGACGTAAGCTATTCAAAGGGCGGTAATCGTCTCGTGCAATAATACAAGTATATTGCGATTGTACTGGCAATTACAGTGCCGAGATAACAGACATTTTAGGACGAGGCCGATTTATCTCGTTCATTGTCATTTATAAACGTGATAGTAAATATCTTTTACGACCTGTTTAATACCACGTTGTCAAATCCAAATTGTTAAGCTAGAGGATTTGACCTTAAACAAGGTAGTAATGAATGGTTCTTCTCTATGTTAGAAAATTTGTATGTTGTCGGTTTTTATTCCTAAGCTTATTTAACACTGGACGGTTGACTATTTATTACTTTTTTATAGTCTGGACATTAAGAGAGTATTAACACTCTTATGAAATCAACACTTGGATATAGGGAGCGGAGTCAGGATATAAAGGATATGAAGAAAGAAGTTAGTACTTATGTCCTTATTGAGTGAGACACATAGGGAGCGAAGTCAGGATATAAAGGATAGGAAGGATAGGAAGAAAGAAGTTAGTACTTACGTCTTAATTGAGTGAGACACATTGGCATCTATAACGTATTGTAGGTGTTCTGTTTGCGTTCATCAGAAAGTTCATTATAACAAACAAGATACAAGCAGAATACTACTATGTAAAGTAGAACATGAAAATCAGATTCATATTTTCCTATTAACTAGTATACAACCCCTCCGTTGATGATGACACCGCCAGTGGGGGTTCGATCTCTTTCAATGATGGAGAAGTTTGGGAATATGGGATAGTAACATGGATGCAACCTAGGTTCGGTTACAAGTAACACGTCTACACGGTTATTCTTTACTACATCAGAGACTATAAAATGCTTTGGTAACGTTTTACGGCAATGGAGATTGACCTTAATTTTGGGATCCCTTTTGGAGGGTGTGTCTTACATATGCTGTGAAAAGGAATGCATCTCCCTCAGCCTCCGCTGTTCTTATATCGGGGTCAAATGTCTTTGGCCAAGCTGGAGAGACTAAGTAATTTCTCGCCATTGAGGATTGCCCCTTTGGAGGCTTTTGTACTGCCGGGTGGATTTGCGGTGTTGTGTTGGCGTGTACTTGAATATGTTTTTGAGGGGGAGGAGTTGTGGGAGTTTATATATCCTGTGGGGTTCCAACTTAAACCTTATCAGCTTATGTTACTCCATTTTGGATAAAATTGTGTGGCCTGTTTTTCGATGTTTGATTTGGCTACTTGTTAAGCTCGAGTCTCCTTGAATCTCTTTATATTTAGGACAGTTCCTGTAACTGGCCGGATGTCTTTTCTTACCGCAGTTGCGGCAAGTTGACAGTTATTTCATCCTGCACAGTTGTTGTGGGATCATATTTTGCTGGCGGGGGTTCGTACTTGCCAATATCGTGGGATTTTCCGCAATGGACGCAACGGCGGTTTATGTTGCAGTTTCACGCAACATGCCTGTTATGAAATACCTCGAAGACGACTTGCTGATGTGAGACTGGAGACGACTTTGTTTATATTATGGAATCTATGTCGGTGTGGCTGAGGCAAGGTGTAGCTTCCATATGTTCACCTGCTGTATTTTTCCGGTCTGATTTTCACAAACCGTTGTGTGGGCCAGAATTTTCTAACGTCAGTGAATTTGACGTTGGGAAATGTTGGCTCAAGGGCAATGGCAATGATGTTTTCTCCCAACAAACCGCGACCCGTTTTAAAATGATGGTCCTTGACTTTTCGTCGGCCAGAAAGTATAATTCTTTTTTGGCCTTGAAGGTGTCGTTAACCTTACAGAACGTCTGTCTATCGTAGGTTACGATTTTGTTGAGGCTTGGACTCGAGGTCTTTACCTTAAAGTTGGAGATTCCTTGTCGGTTCATATCATCGATGAACTCCTTCAGGGGTAAAAGGTCTCGTGCAAAGAACCCAGGTTGCTGCTTCTTTTTTAACGCGGGTAGGTCGGCCCCGATCGCAGTTTGTGTGGCCTTCCGATTTGAAGCGGTCTTTGGTTTTAGGGTTGTGGATGATGCTGCCTTCGGTGTGCACGATTTTCCCAAAGGAATGATTTTTGTGCAGTGGGGTGTACCGAGAGGTTTGGCACAGTTTCACTAGCCGAAGTCGAGGATAATATTGGCGTATAGCCAGTGGCAATACGTTTATTGGAGGAACCTTCCTCGCAGTTTAGTATTGTTCGAGGTGTTTTCCTATTTTCCGCACGAAGAGCGGTAGGCGTGGAGCGAGAACTATTAGGCGCGAGGGCAATTCTCGTCGGCAGAGACATTAAAGTTGCTGTCGAGGGTTGGTAATTTCACGCTCGACTCTTATCTTTGGGTCAGGGGTATCCGAGTTTATATTGCAGCGGGTCGGGAGTGATGTTGCTTTTAATGCTGGAGTCGAGAATAGCAATCCAAAAGCCAAATTATATTTCAAAAATAAAAAAAATTTAAAAGAAATGATTGAATTAAAATTCATTTATAAATTTTGTATTCAAAATTCAAAGTAATCGGTTACTGATTACTCAGCGATTCCGAGAAGTCCTCTTTTATTTGGTTATCCTGCGTATGTTTGTTGTTTGTTTTCTAAGCACAACCGGCACTGTAAACACAATTAGAAGGAAGAATGGCGTCTATCCAAACATAATGTCAACTGTTGAGTGACTGATGATTCTTTTATCTCATCTTTGTTTTTCCTTAAATACTAGAAAGTACGTAAGTGAGCTTAGCCCAAATATATTAGCAGCTGCTGCGGTTGCTCGTGGGAATCGTTTGGATTTATGGTTCCCTGCTTTGATATCGATTTTGCTGATGGTATTTTAGTTTGTTATCGATCAGTTGTCATGGTTTCGACTTTGCCAGTGGGAATCGTGTATATTGTTTTGAATTGTTTGAATTGTGGATAGGATATGAAGATATAACTTTGATTAGAATTATTATTAGAATATGATAGGATATGATGATATCAGGTTGTGGGAGTGTATATGGGGGAATATTGATGGAAGGGCTTTCTGAAGCACTACAGTAATATGCAATTTAGGTCGGTCGCTGGGGCCCATTTGTTTACCACGCTGTTGTAGTATTTTGACTTTTGTTGTCTCCTAGTCCTTAAAAGGAGAAGGGATCTCTTAGACCGCTCCTGAGAAAGTCCTACTGTGGTCGCCGCCGTGCTTCCTCCAAGCCTGAGGGAAGAGCAACGTCCTGTTGTTGGTTTCCGCCGCTTTTTCGGCTTTTACAGTCCTCGTCACCGCTGGGATTGCTTGAAATGGGGATTGGTCAGAATGAAAACTAGTTTTTACTTACTAGAAGATTTTTATTTATATCTGATTCTTCTCGGCACGATGGACATCAAGTTACTGCCGTCTGGCACAATGAATATTAGGATACTGCGGCCGCGAGGAAAAAAAAAATGGGATGGCGAGAGGCCGACTTTAGGGAGACAAGGACAAATGTGTCCTCCATCTTGTCTCTGGCTTCTGGTCATCTCGCGATAACCAGAATCACCCACATCCGTGAAGATGTTGGGCTCGGTCTCAAGATATCTGAAAAGAAAGGGGAAGGACGTACCTAAGGATAGTGTGGACACGGTTAGTTCAATTGTTCTCTAACTACTTGGGTGGGGGGATGGTGGGAAGCAAATCGTACAAGATCTTTGGCGTCTGATAATCTGCGCTTTGGTCGGTGTGTATGTGTGTGTGTTTGTGCTGTCTTGTACTGTGCGTGCGTGTTTGTAGTTTGTCAGCAGTAGACCCTATGGGATGAGTCCGGGAATCCTCTATTATAAAGGAGATTGTTGTTGAGAAGGGTGCTTTCTTCAGTTTTGTACTGAAGAAGAAATTGTGGTGGTCTGATCCGAAGAGACCGAAAGAGAGAAGGGTCAAGAACGCAAGATTCCCGTACAAGTGGGTTCTCGCTGTTCTGAATGCTTTCGAGGTACTTATATGTTAATTGTAGCAAGTACTCGTCAATAGGGATAATGGAAGCACCTTCGTATATGCGAGAGTTGGGGTAATGACGACCGTCTGGCCTTCTAAAGTGGTTGATGCATCTTCTGACGAGTTTTGGGCTTTTAGATGACGTATACACTAGGACGTCATCCGCATAGCAAATCTGGTTTACTCTACCATCCACAGGGCGAGGAATATCTGAGGTGTAGATATTTAATAAGATGGGACCTAGAATGGAGCCCTGTGGTATGCCTGCAGCGGTGTTGAAAGTTCGGGAAAGCTTTCCATTCACTCGAACTTGGAAGGTTCTGTTTAAGAAGAACTGGTAGATGATACTACACAGCGTTTTACTGAGGCCAGTATGCAGTAATTTAAAAACGGGACCTTCGATCCAGGTTGTGCCAAAAGCCTTTTCAATGTCCAGGCTCACCACAATGGTGGGTTCTTTATTAAAGAGGCGCAAGCAAACGTGGTTTTGAAATATGTTGAGAGCCACGATGGTGCTGTGCGCTCTCCTAAATCCAAATTGGAAATCAGGTATTAGGTTCTTGATAAATTTATTTAGCTTCTCGTATATGAACTGTTCATGTATTTTGCTGATGCATGTGAGGAGCGAAATAGGAGGAAAGCCTGAGGGGCGATAATTTGGTTTCCCAGCCTTTGCTATTGGGCAGACAACACCATGCTTCCAAGCTTGGGGAAAGTACACCATGTTGTGGGCATGGTTGATCAGAATGGAGAGCTTTGTAAAGAATAAAGCAGAAAGTCTTCGCAACGAGTAGTAGGACATATTGTCGATACCGAGTGACTTCTTGGGGTTTCGAGATTTAGCTATGTTCTGTAGGGTATTTGGTGTGACGAATTCCTGACTATTATCACGTGTCTCGTCGAAGTATGCACTGTTAGCTGAGTTAACGACAACTATTGGCTCGTTAAAGTTGTCTAATTTATTGTGAACCTCTGAACTAATTCGTTTCCGGGTCGCAATCCTCGAGAGTGAGCTTGTGATTATTTTCAAAAGTCTCTCCGATGATGTTTGCTTTATTCGCATCATTATTGACAACAAGACCGTTGTGCATGATTGGTCCAGTAATACGAGAGGTGCCACATATCTTTTTAAAATTTTTATAAATGTTTTGGTCCATCTGAATACCCTTCAGTTTGTCTCCCAATTGTCGGGTGCCATTGTCTTGTATTCTTTGTTTTACGAGGGTTGCCTCTTATGTTTCGGGATTTGGCAACCCTAGCGTTGCAATCCGGCAATTGACAGCTCTGTCGTAAAGTTGGACATTTTTGAGGTTATACGCACTCAGAACGTTTTGACATACGAGCGCTATTTGTGTTGTTTACAGTAACTTAAAAGATTCATCTCGGCCCAAAAATGGAATTAAATCGTCAACATTTTCGTGCGATTATTTTTTACAACTTTCGGCGTGGACTTTATCGGTGTACCAATATTGTGAATAATGGCTCGCAATAATGGCTCCCTTTGCGTAAAGCGGTGACGATATCTCATACTGCAGAGCTTTTTACGCTCCCGAATGAGACGAAGAGTGAGGTCGTCAAGGAGAATCTGATTAAGTCTTTTCAAGTTTGTACTTCGGGACATGAGTCGCAGAAGTTGCAAGTAGAATCTCGTGAAGTCGAGTTGCAGCGTTATTTATCTCAACCGTCGTTAGGATCCTGTCAATGGGGAGAGAGGGTTGGTGGAATTTCTCGTTCAATGTAATATTGAAGTTGTCCCAATTTGTGCGCCCATAATCGGGTATGTATCTGACATGAGCCCGGGATGCTCGATAGCCGCGGATGAACATGGTCACAGCGTTGTGGTCAGATACACCCGCCGATACTTGGGGAGGAGTGATTTGGGGAAGTAAGTCTTTTGACACAATAAAGATGTCCAGGATGGAGTTGCCTTGGCTATCAACCGTAGGTGCGACTATTTCGAATTTGAGGGCATGACCGTTTTCGGTGTACCATTGGAACAATTTTGTGCCGTTTGGGCAAGAGACGGAGTTATTCCAGTGGGGATGCCTGGAGTTGAAATCTCGACCCTACGAAGGTTGTATGCCCCGAGGGCGTTATTAATTGGCCGATATCTTCGATTCGTTTGATTCGTTTTTTTGGATTTTGATTAGATTATGCCGTGGGGGCAAATGCAAAGCGATAAACGAATATTTGATTCGTTTGTTGCGAATTTTTGAATTTTGATTAGATTTAGATTTTGATGTAGGATTATTGGGATTAGGATGTATGAATGGGGGAAAAAGGTGGTAGGGCTTTTCAGAGCACTACACTGTGTATGAAATTATATTTAATGATTTACTAGTATCATCATCATCATCGGCACTACAACCGGGAGCCGGTCTTGGCCTTATTTAGCAAGTCCTGAGGCTTGTTAAATTTTCCATAATGATTTATTTTTTCTGGGCAAGGTCATTAGTCTTGCGCCAGAGGCTCCCCGACGGGGAATCGAACCCCAGTCTCCCGGGTGACAGGCGGGTATACTAACCACTATACTATCGAGGAGCCCTTACTAGTATCAGCGGGTGACAAAATATTCAGTTTTACCGACGATGGTATACCGCTTTCTTCATTTACGAGCGATCGGCCTGATAGTGCATCAACATTGGATCAACTGAAGCGCAATCATTCGATATTTGGATGAAATTGATCTCTGTATAGAGCGAGCACAAATTCGATGAGAAGACTAATAATTTTGTTTGACGTTCTCATCATAGTGAAGTTTCTAGTCGTCTATAAGACTTTACTTAAATATTCACGTATCTATTTATTCAGGTGTTTATTAATTTTTTTACATACACATATGTATAATTTAAAAAAAAATTTTTCTTAACTTTATTTTTGTTGTAGTTTTTGTGGCATTTGTCAGATGTTATCATAATTGTACTTTTAATTATGATAATATCAAATGATTATGTTTTTAATCTACAGCAGAAATTAGCTTCAAACTTAGTAAAGTAATTTAGAAATGTAGAAAATGAGTTTTACCAGACTTCGTAACAAGGAAATAAATTAACAACAATATGGGAGAATAATTCCTAGCAGCAGGTGTAATATTGCTTTGAACGAAATCAGAGATTAACCCAGATAACGTCTAATATACTCATATCTTCTCGCATGGATCCAGAAATAGCATATTCTTCGTAATTAACCAGAGATACCTGCACGAGCAGATGATAAGGAATGATTACAAATTAGTAGAACCATTTTATTGTCACCTTGGAAAAATAAACAATTGTATTTATTTCGTCTCTCACAAGTGTGTTTCAGCGCGGCTATGGAAAGTTTATTAAAAAAAAAGTAAATAAAAAAAAACCAAACAATTAAACCAGATAATTGAAGGTTTATTGATCAGCGCCAGTAATGCGCTGCTTTCGTGTTCCTCGTTGTTAGCTCATTTGCAGATTTAATGTGAGAGCAGAATGGCGGAGCAACAGGTCAAGTTATTAGGGAGATTTTGATTGGTAATTTCACACTTCGGTAGGAAAGTAAATCGGCTCGTAATATTAAAAATGTAAAAATTTCATTTATGTGTAATTATACAACACGGGGGACTCCTCAGATGCTTATTTCGTCAACAGATGTGAAAAACCATATTCCATAAAAATTAAAATACACAAATAAAAGAAGTGTGTTGGAATTCGATATATCAATATAAATATTCATGAGTTGGCCGATGGCAACGCGACAAAAAATAGATTCTTCATAAACATGTTTGGTTAGCTAATTACCAAGAATAAGGTGTGAAGAGAATTAATTAAAATCACAAGGTGATTTCACGCTCAGATCTTTCCAATAGTTTGCGCCGTTTTCTTAAATGTGTCGAAATTGGGGGATACCGTAAATGGTAATTGCAGAGAAGGCGCTCAAATAGATATCTGTCATTAAGTCGTCAGGATGTCGTCAATTGGTCTACTGAAAATCTAACGGTCGAGTTCAGGGTTTTATCTCGTGCCACACCTGCTGGGATATGTTTGGCTTATAATAAGCGACGAGGGACTTTTTAAAGAGGCTTAATTTCAATCTCGTGTTGAAAGCTAGGGCGTGGAAGGCAGTGAATAAACGCCATTAACTATTTGCAGATGTTTAATTAATTTATTTCATAGTACGCACATAATAGACGCAAAACCATCCCTAATCTTACACATCTTATGTGTACCACGATGTTGGAACAGTGGCAAGTTGTCCTCAATGGTTTTTCTATAATGTTCCTATTGGGAAGATTTTCGTGAAGGAAAACCCAGTTGGCACGAGTTCAAGAGGATCGTTTATGTCTGGCGTTACTTTTATCGTCTCAAAGTTTGATGGCTGTTACCATCTGGTAAGTTGGGCCTAGCCAGTTGTATTTACCAGGAAATGAATGGACAAACTGTTTCGGTTTGATGACCGTTTGTCTTGAAACAGTCGTAGAAGCATGAACACATGGGGTTTTTTAACACTAATGGGCGCACAAAAGGGGATTTTGGAGTATCCTTAAATGTCAGAGCATAGTGCGAGTGAAAGGAGATCATTGTGGCGGTGATGGTTTTTTTTTTTTTTTTTCAATTAGACTTCTCTCGGGAGAGACGAACCTATAGCGCCGAGTGGGCGCCCCGAGATGCCATCAAATAACCGTTGCAGTTCTTTTTGAACAGTTGCAGATTGTAACGCTTCGGAAACACTCACGTGGGATGGAAGTTCCACAGCTTCCCCGCTCAGTAAAGGAACGAGTTCTGCTGCAGGGATGTTCGCGCAGTCGGGAGATGAACCACAAACGGGTGCGATCCGTCGGATTGTCTTGTGGAGCGCATATAAACCGAATTGCGTGGAACAATACTAAGAATCTCCGAAAAACAGCACCCGTGATAATATCTGTAAAACAGACAGAGGTCGGCTACGGGCCTTCGATATGATGGCGACTGTAGTTCCGACGCCAGCGCCGAGTCCCCGATCAGGCGGATCGCTCGTCTCTGTATGCTCTCAAGTAGGTCGAGGGTATGTTTAGGAGCCGAGCTCCAAACATGAGAGCAATATTCGACCGCGGGTCTAATTTGGGATTTATACAGGAGAAGAAGTTGAGCCGGGGTGAAATATTTCTTGGCTCTAAAAAGATAGCTCAGTTTTCCTGAGGCTGACCTTGCGATGCTCGACACGTGTTTATGCCGTGATACATTCCCACTGTAGGGTTATATTTTGTAGAGATTTGTTTTTCTTACCTCGGTGGTTTAGCTTCCGGGTCTTTTGGTCTTTCGTCCCAAGATTAAAAGAGGAGATTTAATTAATTTGTATTTATTAATTTTATTCATATAATTTTTCAATTTTAATTGGCCGTTGCGTCGGCCTCTGGATCCCAACTGATCACGAATCCAAAATGTACTGCCCTTTTATACTCTGTGGCAACTGTGATTTCTTAAAAATTTTATTTAAAAATTTCAAGAAGCACAAACAAGATTTTGTGTGCTTCAATTGGAATAGGATTCCGGGAAGTTTATAGGAATTTATTTGAATAATTCTTGCAAGGGAAAATCATGCAATGCATTTAGAGTTGAGCATTTCATGATGTTAGGATCATTAGGAATTGAATCAATGTACGACAAATGGATTTTGATTTAATTTTGTTGTGCATATGATTCAATTGGATTATGGGTGAGGTAATTAGGAATTGGATCTATATGCGACAAATTAACTTTTGGTTCGCTCAATGATTCACTATGGGATATGGTTAAGGTTATAGGAGATAAACGAGATCGGGTGGGAGTAGTGATTTAGGATCACTACACCACAGACCGTGACGCCGGGCAATTTCAAACTTTCCCCAGCCTCGAGGGCCCGGCCATTCATCATTAACCGGGTCTTCGTTGCATTGAAGTCGACGAGATTGGCCTTTCCCCACTGCAGGACTTTATCCCGATCCCGATTCAGAGAGTCAATCTGTCTACATTTCAGCTGATGCGACGCAGATGCACCAATCGGCCGAACACTCGAAAAGGAGGAAACAAACGTACTATCATCCGCAAAACTGAACACTTTGTTATCCGTTGTCTCCCACAAATCATTTATGTGAAGCAAGAACAAGGTTGGAGCCAAAATGGAACCTTGGGGCACCCCCGAATTAACAGTGTACAGATCCGAACACTGGCCGTTCACAACAACCCGGATATATCGATTCTCGAGGAAGCTCCTCGTCCAGTCACAAAGCTGTTGGGAAAGTCCATATGAACGAAGTTTGCTCAGCAATGCCCCGTGCCAAACGCGGTCTAAAGGCTTGGAGATATCCAATGCGACCGCCCTTGACTCACCATGCCGTTCAATCGCAGATGTCCATATATCGGTTATAAGTGTCAAAAGGTCTCCTGTGGACCGCCTGCGACGAAATCCGTATTGACGGTCATTCAGAGGTCCGTTGCACTCCAAATACTTACCCAACTCTGTATTGATGACTTTTTCCATTCATCATCATCATCATCGGCACTACAACCGGGAGCCGGTCTTGGCCTTATTTAGCAAGTCATGAGGCTTGTTAAATTTTACATAATGATTTGTTTTTTTCGGGCAAGGTCATTAGTCTCCCGCGTGACAGGCGGGTATACTAACCACTATACTATGGAGGACTTTTTCCATTACCTTAGATAAAATAGACAGTAATGCTATCGGCCGGTAATTTTGTGGGAGACACTTTTTTCCCGTCTTTGGGATTGGCTGAACGCGAGCGATTTTCCAGCAGGCGGGAGAGGTCCTCCGTGCATAAGATAAGCGGAAGAGTCTGCCAAGAACCGGCGATAGTTCTGGGGCACAGTTCTTAAGGACTATTGCAGGGATTCCGTCCGGGCCGGTTGCCTTCCTACAATCCAGTTCACGTAGAATGCGTTGAATAGTGCGAGGACGAAATCTCACATCCCGCATGAAAGACTGTACCGGCGAGATCACAGGTGGCTCCAGAAGGCCGGGATCAAGGTTTGAATTCGCCGAAAATAAATTCGCGAACACATTAGCTTTATCCTTTGGATTCGTGACCAACATCCCGCTGTCTGTCACCAACGGAGGAAAAGAGGAGGATGCGAAGTTACTGCTGACAGCTTTTGCCATTGACCAGAAGGAGCGCGAACCAGTTAGGCACCGAAGGAGCTTATTGATCACTCTGTCGTTGTGAGCTTTCTTCGCGGTATCAATCGCCTGGTTGCACACGTTTCTGATTCTAACAAAATTCGTTTTGTTAACCTCGGTTGGATTGGAGCGCCATTGCATAAAAGCTCTATTTTTTGCCACTGCAATCAGCTCGCATTTTTTATCAATCCAAGGTTTATCAGGTGAACTTCGTTTGATGGAATGTGGAATATACATCTCCATCCCCAGAAGAATAATCTCTGATACCGACTCCGCGCAAGCGTTAACACCGGAGTTTCCGAAGCACATCTCGGACCATGGAAAAGATGCGAAGAAATCTCGCAAATCGTCCCAGTTAGCGGCCCCATACTTCCATACATGGCGAAGCTGCCTAGGCCGGTCATTCGCTTGATATGCAAGTGCTTGCGCGACAGATACCAAGCAGTGATCTGAGTTTCCCAGTGGCGCAGAAACCTCTACGGTATAAATACTCGGTTCGGATATCAAAAACAGATCCAGGGTGTTCGCATAATCGCCTCGGGCATCCGGCACTCGCTTTGGTTCCCCCACGAGTTGAGTCAAGTTGTGGCTTACAGCAGACATCTCCGCCAGCCTTCCAGCCTCGTCGGTTCTCGTCACATTAAAATCCCCAAGGACAACCATTTCAGAAGCTGGGTGGTTGATCTGTATCCAGTCGACGGTATATGAAAGATGTTCGAAAAATGTTGCCGGTCGATCGTCATTCGGGGAGCGGTAAAGACAACAAAGAAATTTAACGGAATTCCTCAGCACGACCCTCAACCATATGATGTCCATATTATTGGGTTCCAACGCCTCCATCCTCTGGCAAGGCAGATTGGACCGCGCAGAGACCCAGACTCCGCCCTTAAAACGGAATTTCGAATGTAAGTCGTATCCTGAGCAACGAAGATATGTCGAATCACTTGACGAATCGACCTGGGTCTCAGTTAGGGCAAGGATATCAGGTTTCGTTGTTTGCAAATATTGGTGGACGGAGTTTATATTTGTATTGGTGAAACTGATGCCCCTGATGTTACAAAATGCCGCCACCAGTCGAGCATGGGTCCAGCCTCGAGAGCGAGCCCGGTTAAGCGATGACGAACCTCTTAAAGTTCGGTTATTTATCCTAATATCTACATGATGTTCCCCCTGACATAGTCCCCCCCGGAGATCCGAATACGAGACTAGTTTACCTGCGGAATTCATATATCAGAAGGTACCATCATGACCTATTCCCGTGTCAGCCGGGGCCATCAGCCACACATCCGAAACACCGTCGAAGATTTCTCCCGGCGATATCGCGGAATGTACAGCGTGACGGGATGGTATCTCACCTTGGGACCGACTACCACCTAACCAACTTTTTCTCGAACCGGTTTATCAGCCAAGCTCCGAAAGATGGCCAGGATTTCTCCCGACCATTTCACGGAGCCTAAAGCTTGATGGGGTGGTATTTCACCGGGCGCACAAGGGCGGTGGGACCCCGGCTACCACTCGGCCTATAGTCGCCTCTTACGAATAGCCAGCCTAGCTGTGAGTATATTCTAACGCCCCACTCACAGGCTCTGCTGTTGGATGTTCCTAGCGATGATAAGTGGTGAATAGAGATGCGGTTTTGATGAGTTCTTGGTTGTCTTTTTGTTATGTGCCGTCACTGGAACGGAATCGCAAAAGCCCCCACTGGAAGAAACTCGTTAATTAAAACGCTCTGACTCCAGTTAATTAATTTTATTTCCTATTGCTATTCACAATATGTCACAAAAGGATGAGTGAAATTATAAATTGTCAGCACTGAAGGAATGTTTGAACTTTAGTAAAGTTTACAAAAGGTTCTGGTGAAATTATAATTGTCGGCTCTGATTGAATGTTTGAAGTCCAAAAGCGGACGTCTCCGTGTAAGCGATGTGCGCACTGCAAGGGTTAATCTTCGACTGATGAAACGCGACTCAACACACAAAACCGATTGGTGGACGTGCGCCATCCACTAAGGGATGGTTTCCAATCGAAACCATACAACATGAAGTTGTTGGTGCGATGCCCGATCTGAGAAAAGATCCCCGGTTTGGTCGCGTCCCGGGTACGTGATGTATCTTGTTGCCCGACTGTGTCGATGAAAAATCGACAAAAACGAAACATAAACGAAAGCATTAATGGGAGCAGCTGCATCCGAACCGTGGTTTGTCCGTCAGTAGTGCGACTTGGGATATTGGGTGTTAGTATACCCACACTACGACGAGTGTTCGTCGCATCGATGCTGGTGGCCGATGCTGAATTCTTCATTGCATGTTATAATGCTCCTAAAATAAGTCAGTGGTAATACACTGTGCACGTGTCATGGCAGTGTAAATATGTTGGCATTAGCCGCCGCTTGGTTTCCCTGTGGGGTGTGTTGCATGCTAGTTAATCCATTTCATGGAATTGAAGTTACGCAACACACGATGAGAACGATTCTTCGTATGAGGAAATTTTTGGCTGTTGCCCCATAGCGGTGCAGTAAATGCGAGAGCCAGGTTTTAGGTTTTTTTGTTACTATTCCGATGGCATAAAAACTAAGTTAGTTGGTGCATTGTCTGCATGAGATGATAGATTCAGACAATGCATCCGCTACCTGTGTTATGACCACGGGGACTGGCAGCTTTTTGGGAGGTGACGGCCCACGGTTAGGGGTTGAGGTTGGTGCGCTTTGCATGGATGCAGGGAAAATTGAGGTTGGTGATTAGGGAAAGACAGCACTGGGGTTTTATGGCATTAAATTCTAATCGGTTAGATAATCCCCATTGATATATCTTGTTGAGGTCGGAATTCAATGTATTAAGCATAACCTGCTGGTTGGTAATGACGTTCGAAGAGTTTGGTTGGGAGTGTTCATATGAGTATGAGAAACTCAACGTGCTATCATCAGCAAACGAATGAATTGGGTGTGGTAAGTGTCTTCTTCAGTGTCTTTCGTCACGTACCCTCACGGGTACTATTTCACGAAACTGACTCGCATATCAACTCACAGTCAATACAGAGCACAACTATACCACCCACGGTTAACCAGTAACAAGTTAGAAGTAAAACGCACGGTCCAAAATTAAACAAAAACTCTTTATTGTTCTTAATTGTATCAAACAAAACTTATACACAACTTAAACCGCACGACTAATTGTTATTCCGATAAGACGTTAACAAATGGTGTTGACGCTTCTTGTCTTAATATACATCGGAGCACGGAATATTTTGAACTAAATATTTACAATATTATTATGAACTTAATTATTTGTTCGTGAAAAAGTCCCATACGCCGGAACTAATTGCGTTGACACTTCTTTACTTCATATAATACATTCGAGCACGGAATATTTTGAACTTAATATTTTAATTTGACGGCACGACCGTACGAATTGGCTACTGAAACTCGACTCGGTTGAAATGTTTACACGATCAACGACTCCGTAAAGCATTATTGCTGACCGTGTACATTTTGCTGGCATCTCCTCGTAGTCGAATTCTGATGGTCAATTTCCATTTTGAGAACTCGACTTGCTTGGGCGGTCGGCCGGATGCCCTCATATATTGGTCGGTTGGGTGACCGATCGATGTAGGCATGAATGAAAGGAAAGATAAACATTTTCTGCATGTGTACGGCTGGCGCGCTAGGGAATATCGCATGGATATTGTACGGGCAATTTTGGTTGCTAGAAAGTGCAACCAAATTGCGCTTACGTGTGGAGGATGCGTGTCAGATAATAAAAAATCAAACCGAGACATGTAGAATGTATTGGTTCGGTACATGTTGGTTGCGTGATGGTGCGACCAAACTGCTTTTAGGGAAATTAACATTTGGTGCTGATGAAATTTTATGTTAGCTAGAATTAATGCTTCAAGGTATTTCTGATGTTATAGGTTAGACTAAGGAAGGTAAGTACATGCTTTTTGTGTATTTTAGGAAACTATTTCTTTATCATAGTCGTAAGGTAAGTAGTGACGTTCAATGGAACTGCCACAATACTTGTTTTTTATTCATTTGTATGCCCTAGATGGGGGTTTTTACCTAGGTAATGGGAAGATGATTGGTGGCGTTCAATGGAACCGCCACAGGTTGTGAGTAATTGATAAGAGATCATTTATAAAGATGAGGAAGAGAGTGGGTGAGAGTATCAAACCCTGGGGAGCACCTGCATTAATTTGATGGGCGACAGATTTGACACCATCAAGAACCGCTTGGATTGAACGGCCAGAAAGATAGTCTCTTATCCATTGGATCAGGAATTTGTCCACTCTATACTCGTATGAATGCAATTTTGACAAAAGGGCTGGATGCCAAACTTTTGAAATATCCAATGTGACTACCTTGCTTTCGATGAAGTAGTGGATGGAATGGCTCGACTTTTCAGAACGGCACGTCATCAAATCTTCTGTGAACCTGTTGCTATGCAAGCCATATTGGCGGTCATTTGATTCCAGATATAATTCCGAAACTTGATGGTTGGTAAGTGATTCCATTCCTTACAAAGAATAGAAGTTAGTGCTATGGGTCGATAAGAAGAGAGGGACGATTTGTAGCCCTATTTGGGAATTGGCAGAATGTTCGTTGACTCCCATTTATTTGGGAAACGACCAGTAGAATAAGATAAATGGAAGAGTTTCCGCAATGGTTTAGCGAGTAAAGAGGAACATCTCTTCAAGAGAATTGGGGGAATACCATCCGGGCCAGCGGAGTTGTTTGCGTTAAGGTTGAGTGTGCGGGGAACAGTACGCATTCAGAAGTGAATTTGGTTCATGGTGTGGTGCTTATGCTCAAGTTGAGGCGGAACTGATGTGGTATCAGGCAGCGTTGAGTTGGCTGCAAAATGTGCAGCAAGTAGATTCGCTTTCTCTGTTGTACTGGTGACTGGTCTGTCATCGACTAATAGCGAATGAGTGGATGAGGAGACTGAGTTTTGGATGTTTTTGACGAATGTCCAGATTTGGGAGAGTGTAGTGTTTTTTGTCTTACTCTCTTGTCATGCAAGAACTTTGCGCGTTGAAAATGCGCGTTGCAGTCATTTCTAGTTCTCCTGAATCTTTTCCGGTTTTCCTGAGAACTGTTTGATTTATATAACCGGAAGCTTAACTCTTTAGCCTTAACGGCTTCTCTGCACATGGGATCGGGCCACGTATTTTTCTTGGGTTCGATACTCTTTACCCTGTGTGGAATAAGGGATGGCATGCCAAGTAAAATCGTGTCCGTCAATGTGTCCGCTATTGAGTCAACATCGTTATTGAGGTAAAATGACGACCAATTTATTTGCCCAAAAAAAGTCGTTCACAGCTTCCCAGTTCGCTTTCTTATAGAACCATCGTGTATTTTGTGAGTTCTCTCGTCAACTTTGCTGTTGGTTAGAGGAAATTCAGCTGACACTAGACAGTGCCCTGAAGTGCCCAAGGGCGAAGAATCTTCAATTATGTATCTGTTCGTGTGTGAGGTCAGAAACATGTCCAGTGACCATCTACGTCTGGTACCCGTGTTGGTTCATTAACGAGTTGAATTAAACTATTTGAATCAGCAAAGAGCTGTACATGCTGACCTTCAGGTATCGTGTGTCCGGAGTGGCGAAGCCACTGGGAGTTATGCGCATTAAAATCACTAGCAATAACAGTTTCAGTGTGCGGATATAGGGTCAAGATCTTATCGATAGAATCAGATAGAGCATCACATACGTTAAAGGATGCGTTTCTATCCAAGTTAGGGCTTCTATGACGAAAACAGTAATGTATGATATGTTTACGAACGTTGAGTTTTTGTCACGAGAAATTAAATTCTGGTTTGGAGCAGAGTCCATATTGTGGCAGAAACTGATAAGCAATATCACTTCGTATGTATGAGGCTGGACCACGATGAGGAAAGAACAAAGGCACTAAGTTTAACCGCGTGTAGTAAAATCCGAAATGTCTGCATCAGTTATTACCCGAGTCTCGTGTGTAGTGCAAGGATTGCTCGTTTCTGGTAAGAAACGTGGACAGACACAGTGGAGGCCGCGAATGTTACAAAGATCGACGTGAAATTGCCGTTCCATTGAAAGGGCCTGGCAGAGAAAACCAATACCGCCTCAGAAAAGGATGCAAGTTGGAACTGTGGGGGTTTGGAGGTGGTCCGCGTCGTACGGCACTGATTTTCTCCTACTCCCATAATCACTAAAGTTCCGTCGAAAGTTAATCACCAAGGACCCGGTGGTCACGCACCGTACACCGCAGCAAGAGGAAGAGTAAATAAAAGGGCACTGGGGAAGTTTTGGTTGCATTAGATTTTCTTTATTTTATTAATTCCACTTATGGTCTCTGAACATTAGCGGCTATGGCATAGGAAATTCACAATTCAATAATTTGATATCTCTTAGTTTATTCGGATTTTTGTTGTTTGGATACGTATATTTATGTTTGCTATCTTTAGATTTCTGACACTTGACTTCCGAGCAAAACACGTCACATCATGTGAACATTACTATTCCTTCCGTTCTTTTGGGCACCAGGTTGACTTCATATTAGAAACTAATGTTTTCCTTGCTCCGGTACAAACAAAAGGGGCAACTCGACTCACGGACACTGACGTGTGAGTTAGTTGTAACTTAACATCTAGCGTTGTGACACAGTCCCGGACACCCATGACTCTGGGATGAACGCGTACCGGCAGCGCTCGGTTGATGAATTAATTACGACTTTTAGCGTGTGGGCACGCGGCGGTGAATGAATCTCGACTGACTAATTACTAGCGAGGAAAAGTTCGTGGCGTCGTGGCAGTGAAGTCATAGCTAAAATAAACTCACAGCCATTTACTAGGAACTTTGAAAAGAGTTGAGCCTATTCCCCATATAGGCAATTTAGTTCCGGAGAATCATCGCCATATAAGTTGAGTTTGATTCGTTGGTTGTGTGTACCGGGAAATTGGTTTCGGCGGTATAGCCAAGTATGGTCAAGGGTCTTGATCGTTGCGATGGTCGTTTCGTGGAAAGGCGACGCAACATGCTGTGGGCCTGCCAGTAAGAGGGAATTGATGTGGTTCTACATGGTTTAGGTGGAATGGGAACCGAAATGGTTTTCGTGGGAACTAAATGTTGCTTGGTTACAAGCGACGGGATAGTTTAAGCAAGAAGTGAGCCGGAATGGTTTTTGGGGGAAATTGGAATTGCTTGGTTGCAAGCAAGGGATATAATTTAGATAGCGAATTACCCGAAGCAATTTTGGGTAAATGTATGTGGCTCGTTGTAGTTGATGGAGATGGTGAGTGCTTCTTTGTCAATTGGATATGCGTTTATTACAGAGTATGATTTTCGGGGGAAATTAGAATTGCTTGGTCGCAAGCAAGGAATATGATTTAGATAAAGAATTAACCGGAGCGGCTTTGGGAAAATGTATGCAATTGCAGATTTGGGGACTGGATGCTGTTGTATATTGGGATGTGTTTTTGCATGTTTGTGAAATGGGTTACAGGTTAGGTTAGGGTGACGCGCTGTTAGCGGTCGGAGTTGGTTGGCATTGTGGGTTGGTTCTCTATGTGGTATAGAGAACCCCCACTGAACCAGATATAGATAGGCGAAAACAACCACCACAGGTATTATGCCCTTGTAATGGGGCTCCACTAGGTCACATCCCTTTCATGACGAACATTATGCCACTCAAAACACCAAAAACCCTCCAACGATTATAAATCAATCGAGAGTATCAATGCCTGAGGGACGCAACAGAGTTGCGAAAAGAGGAAAAACAGACACAAGGAAAGGAAAGGATATGAGGTTTTTCCGCACTGTACAATCCCACACAATTTTCCCACTACGGCGTGAATCCCTTAGATATCACTGCACTACACTCGAACACGTTTGTGGTGATTCATTTGTTTACTTCGGATCCCACAGATGACTTGACGCGCGAACCGATAATGCAATTAGGTACCTTGTGTTTACTTAAGATATCTTAAACGGATTGCACAATTGATCCGATGGTATGGATCAAGAGGCAGAAGCGCACGTCCCCTCAGCGGGTAGACTTCGTCTTTCTATGTTGTTTGGATTCTTTCTATGGACTACTTTTTGCTGGACGAAAGGTTCGTAGTTTTTTGCTCGTTTGTAGTATTATCACAGTTTGCCTTTAATTGATTAGTGCAGACAATTGACAATGCATTCTGCTTAGAATGTGACTTATTGACCTATCTTTTTTTCGAATTTGTGATCTTGGCTGGAATATCAAATCAAAGGTAGGCCCTGAACCCAAATCCTTATTAGCTAACATTAATTGTGAATTGAACTCCAGTATCAAAAATTGCTTTTATTCGGATGATCGTTCCAAGAACACACTAATTAAATAAAATGTAAGCAGCTGACCTATATAAGCAACGCACGTCAAGAAAAAAAAACATCTTTTCTACAAGAAAGTTAAGGCGAACATCGAGCCCCCACAAGTTGATGTGGGCTTTTTTCGAATCGACATGTTCCAGTTAACGCAGATAACTGCTGGGAATACAAGTATGTAAACCCCAGTCCGATGTGTCATTTTGATACGTCAATCGCGTCGTCATGTTTTCATGAGAAAATTAGCAATCAGTTCCGACTTTGATCTCGATTTTTCAACATGCCTGTTAACCCCTCAACAATTCAGTTATCATACTCGATAAACGAGCTTTCATTTGAAATTTTGCGATGACAATCTAGTCGGAATCAAAGTACGATTCGTGCCTATAGATGTCTAGGACAAGCAATTGATGTCAATTTATTACTCAGTAAACGACGTTGTTGTGTGTTCAAAGTCCAGTACGGCACGGAGCTAGATTGTTTGGCTTGTCCCGGTGTGTAAAGCAAGAAATTTGAACAAAGTGCTGCAGTTCTGTGATCGATCGTAATTCATGAAATTACTTAGTTGATTTTTAATCATTGTGTTTTTTATTATGATATTAATGCAAGATGCATCACACAGAGTGGCTCTTCACAGAGTGTTGATTGAATTCTGGATATAACGAAAGCATAAAGTAATCTCTTGTGCGAAACATACTATTACATACTATTAAAAGAGGGGGAGGGACATCACTCTTCAGAAGTTATCCCTTAAAAATGTACTCAATACAAAGGTATGATAAAACAAAGCTACAAAAACAACTAAGTATAATTTTATTTCAGTTTGAATTTCTAGACACAATTATGAATGAATATATAAATACATTTATCCACCAAAGTTGTAATATTAATCAAATTTGTATTTTTGCAATACTTTCGCTTACATAAATTGGTTTGTTTTAAATCGGGCATGTAATATTACCATAAGTGTCAAAATCGTTCATGTTTCACCAATAAGGTACTTCGCTACTTCCTTTAAAATGTACTCGATATTTCTAGTACAAAATACGGCGCACTTCTGTGATTTCCTGGAGCACGATTCTGTCAATGCGGGCTCGTCTTTTTAAGGACGGCCGTTTCGGTTGATGTTTCGAGTTCGACTTCGTTTTTACTTTAATTATGACTGCCTCGGTGTATGGTTTATGAAGGACTCTTTTTTATTGAAAATACTGCTGGCTTCTAGGAAATGATAATTTCGGTTGACGGTTTGATTTTTACTTTTTATTTTATTAAAAATATGATCCGACCCTCTTTGCCGACGGTTTATGATGGATTCTCTTTATAATTGACCGTGCAGGTTGTTGAGTAATTTTTCATATTATTTTTACCCTTAATTTATTGCTCATCACAATTAGGGCACACTTACCGCTACATTATGTAATATGCTTGCATCCTTTGTATACCCAAGCCTGGGTTAATGTTTACATTGTGAAACTTGATTAATTGCCGGCATTTGTTAATAATTTTGGGATGAGACTTCCAAGATCCCCAGGTTCTTGTATGAATTCGTGGTCAACGATACTAAAGATATTTTTATATAATTGGCATCGTTTTCGTATATTTGTTTTTTCTGCCATCATCGTTTTTCCAGATATGGATTTTAGACACCATGACTACATTGCCAGATTGTGCAAGTTACCTTAGGTTAACCTTAGTTAAGTTATTTTTTACGCTTTTTAGTTTGTAAGTTATACGAGTATATACTTCAGTTTTAAGCTACTTATGTTGCTTGAATTAAGTCAATAAATGGGGTGGTAGTCCCACTAAACTTATAATTTCCCATAAATAATTTGATGTGTTGATTAAGCACACATTATTGAATTTTGGCGCAAGACTAATGACCTTGCCCAAAAAAAAAAAAAAAACGAATCATTATGGAAAATTTAACAAGACTCAGGACTTGCTAAATAAGGCTAAGACCGGTTCCCGGTTGTAGTGCCGATGATGATGATGATATGCCTTTATTTATTATTAAATAAAAGAAAAAGGATTCGCGGCGACACACTCGGTCGCACCGGCACACTCGACCGCGTTTTGTATCTGAGGATCATTCCTCCACCAACGTTTTCATTTGACTAACCTAAAAACTTTCTACAAGGGATGTAAAACTCACCCGGTTGTTCTTCCTTTATTTTCCGTTCTCTTATCCCTTGGTGTCCTCTCTTTACCAAGGGATTTCTCCTTTCCAGGAGATCGCACCCTCACATGGCCTACGATTTCGTATTGTTCGTAGGAGTACTGTGTGGATGCACCCACACACACAGACGCCAACGTTGCTGGGCGTGTGGCCGGAGAGTGTGGCCCGGTTGTAGTGCCGATGATGATGATGATGATGATGATGATTGAATTTTGGGAAATTCACGTTACGTAAATATAATTAGTACGGTAATTACCCTCAATGGATAACTATTTGTCGGACGCAGTTTTTGTGCAGACAGCAATCGATCAGTGATATTTTTCGACCATCTTTCACGTGCCGTCGATTGGACACAAAATACCACCCGGCTTCTAAAATTGTCGTTCTTGTAGACTTTAACGTATACAACTTCAACTGGGTAGTACATTCTAACATAACCAACGCGGCTGAGAGATTAGCCGAAACGTTCGATGTTAGCCGCAATTTGACCTACACGATGCGCAATGTGATTTTGTGAACACCCTTGATCTGTTTCTAACATCCGAGCCGAGCATTTACATCGTGAAAACGGCTGCGTGCCATTGGGAAACTCTGATCACAGCTTGATGCCGGTTGCGCAACCACTCACATTTCAAACGAATAACCAACCTAAGCAGTCTCGCCAAGTGCTATGGTACGGGCTGCTAACTGGGACGATAGGCGGTATTTCTTCTCATCTTTTCCGTGATCACAGGTTTGATTCGGAAATGTTAGTGCGTAGTTAGTCGCAGTGCACAAGCCGTTGGCATCGGATGCAATCGGGCGGATGTTCAAAAAAAAAAAAAAAATAAAAAATAAAAAAATATAACGTTGTACCGAGTACGCGAACGAGTGAAGACAAAAGAGTAGCACCTCCCCTTAGCCGAGGAGTGGTCATCGCTATCCATAACAGCCTCGAGTCGTCACTTGTCGGATTATGTGACTGAAAATCACACGATCACTCTTCCTCGAAAATCAATCTTTGTCATGTGCTTCCATATCTTGCCACCGCAGCATATTCAAGATTACGAGCTAGCCCTTAATACTATCGACCATATAATCGAGCTGAGTAATTGCGAGGACGACATCGTCATCGGAGATTTTAATCTTGCACAACTCAATTGGGCTTTATCTGGCGATCATTCATACTTCACGTCCCGCCCCACCTCGGTCAAATAATATCTCTTCCTTGATCGCCTACATGATTCTTGTTTCTGTCAGATCAGCAACGTTCGAAACCTCTTGAGTAAGCAGCTAGACCTCATATTTACAACAGACCCTATCAATACACCTGTCTCACTCAGCCCCTTCCTCCTTACATCTACAGATCACCACCACCTCCCTCTTATCGTGGCCTTGGGGCATTTCTAGCAGAAACACCCGATCAATAGTGAAGAGCATCACCACCAAAAGCACATCCATTAAAGACGTATACCATAGCAATAATATAGCATTTCCACATCAGTCAAATGTACTTGAGTTTAGAAATTGAATTCGTACATGCGGCAGTGGCCTGATGCGTTGAGCTTTGGTTCTATCTTTTAGTGATTCTAACCGTGGTAGCGTCGGTTCGAATCACAAATTTCGTCACTATCGTCGCAAACGTTATAACCTTCTTCCGAGTTCACTCGCCACGGCACACCCCGCCTCCCCCCGCTCACTACGCCTACCATTTCCATAAAGCTAATTTTCGCCTTATCAACCACTATCTAGGCCGCCTTTTGTTCAACTACGATTATCTATCGGTTCAAGATGCCATCACCCACTTATATACCGAAAGCTTTTACTCTATTTTCCTGTTTGTTGCCTACTCTAGACGAAGAACACCAGCCCCTTTCCCCCCATGGTACAATAACCAGTTTCGCTCCCTGCGTAACAAAAGGAATAAGTTAAGGGTCATCTTCTCTCGGAATCGAACTATATCCGACTACTCCAACTGAGCTGTTACCTCCAATTCACGGAACTTTTCAACGCCCTTTATCGCAATTATCTTACCAAAACTCAGACTAATCTCAATAATGAACCTTCTTCTAGCTCGTCAATCATAAACGTACATCCGATGGTTACCCAAATCGTTTACCTTAAACTCTCATACCTCATCTGATTCTGTTACTATTGCTAACTTCTTCGCCACCCACTTCAATCAGGCATTCACCAATCACTCCTTTGTTCCTGACCCGTCATACTTCAACTACGTAACTTTTCACTTGGGCCCCCTTCTCCACAACTCCTTTGATCTCACCTTAATTGAATCCAAGCTACTGCAACTCTAAGACGAGTTTACACCGGGCCCTGATGATGTTCCTGCAAACCTCCTCAAGAAATGCTCATCCATTCTCTCTGCTCCCCTCTCACTGATCTTCAATCAATCACTTTGTCAAGTCGTATTCCCCCCCCCCCCCCCCATTTAGAAAACGTCCTCATCAACCCCATCCACAAGAAGGATCCCCAAAACAATGTCGCGAACAATCGCCCCAGCGCCAAACTGTCCCACTTACCTAAGATTCTCGAAAGCATTCTATACGAATCTCTTAGTTTTCGTTGCAAATCTTTTATTTCATCAAGGCAACATAGTTTTATCAATCGCTGATCAATTACAACCAACCTCGTTGAGTTCACTTTCTTAACACTCTCAGCACTAGAGGACGGTTACGAGGTCGATATGGTCTCGACCGATCTCAGTAAAAGCATTCGACAAAATCTCCCACAATATAATCCTCTTCAAATTATCTGCCCTTGGCTTCGAACCTGGATTGCCGAAATGGATTTTTTCCTATCTAAAGGATAGACTATATTCCGTTCGGTTCAGATCTGCGATATCCAACCCCTTCCTTGCCGCCTCTGTGTTCCTTAAGGTAGCCACCGGGGCCCTCTCCTATTCACACTTGCCACTAATGACATAGATAAGGTCATTAAGAATTCCAGCTGGTCCCTATATGTTGATGATACCAAGTTATACAATATCATCGAGTCACAACTTAATTCTGCACTGCTGCAATCAGACCTTGACAGCTTCTTGACTTGGTGTGACAAAAATTGCTTTGTATTAAACATTGCCGAATGCCTATCTATTAGCGTAAGGCTAATAACCTTGCCCGGAAAAACAAATTATTATGGATAATTTAACAAGCCTCGGGACTTGTTAAAAAAGGCCAGGATCGGATCCCGGTTGTAGTGTCGATGATGATGATGATGATGATAATGACATGCCTATCTACAATCTTTTCCCGTACGTGTATTCATTCATCCTCGCGTCCCTATTCCCCTCATAACCAACACCTGACCATTGTCCAATCTATTCGAGATCCTGGTGTCCTTTGCGACAGGGAGCTTATGTGCGGAACCCTCGTCTGTTTTACGTGCCCGCCCATCACACTTCTTACGGCGTTAACGAGGCCATCTCGCGTATGCTACGACATGCCAACTCTTTCCCCACCTCCTTTGATTTCAACCTCTCCACTCCTGCCCTCAAACGACGTCTCAGAAGAAACCCGTCCTCACCCCACCCCCCCCCCCCAATTTAAACCTCTCCCCCCAGCTCACCAACCCCGCCCGGAACTAGTACGTAGACGTGCCCCTCATTGCCATTGTCTCACAAAAGCCGTATTTGCCTCCCCCACATACACTTGCCCTTCCCTAGCCCCCTACCCCCCTATCGCCAAGTCTTTTTCACCTCCTGGTTTTTCTTTTTTCTTTTTTTATTCTCCTTCTCACTCTATATTTAAGATAGCCTTTAAGGTTCTTTTTTATATTAATTAATTTTAAGTTTAATCTTTGAGCTTGCATTAAGCAAAATGAATGAGGGTTCTGCCCTCACTAAACTAAAAAAAAAAAAAATTAACTTTCTCTCTCACATTGATGGAAAGCCAATTCTGCCCTCGGATTCGTGAAACGATGGTCTAAGGAATTCTCCGACCGTTACGTTACTCGATCCCTTTACTTTACTCTCGTCCGTCCACTGCTTGAATATGCTAGACAGGTATAGTCTCCTTATCGCAAAATCCATATCTGTAGAATCGAAAGTATTTAACGTCGCTTCCTTTGGCTCGCTCTCCCATAGATTGTATGGGTAAACCAATTCATACTTTCCCCGTACATTAACCTCCTCATATTAATCAAACTTGAAAGGGTAGGGTCGTGGTTGACACAATGGTCCTTTATCGGGTCCTCTCCTCCGCGGTCGACTGCGCCTACCTCCTTAACTTAATTCCTCTGAACACAAACCCTCGAAATAGGCGTAATCCCCGCCTTATCTACATTCTCCCTCACCGGAACTCTTATGGTCTCAACGAACCCCTCTCCCGGATGCTGTGAAATGTTAACTCCAATTCCACCTTGTTTGACTTCTACTTCTCTACCCATACTCTTAAGCACCGCTTCCTAAACCATTCTCACCACCAATCTTAAGCGGCGCTTCTACACTTTACCATAACCTGCCCCCACCTCTAGCCCCTACCCCGGCCTTCTTACTTTGTACTGGTTACCTTAGGTTAAGCCTAGTTAAGATTGTTCTTAAGCTCTCTAGTTTGTAACTTATATATACTTTAGTTGTAGGTAATTATATTGCTTGATAATATAGCCAATAAATTGGGTGTTAGCCACACTACACTTAAACTTAAACTTTATCATAACTCGTTAGCCCGAACCTCACCATCCAACGTCAACTTTTCCTACGTCTTCCGCAAAGCTAACTTTCGCCTATTAAATGAGCATCTTGGCAGAATCGCATTTCGCTTTGATCACCTGGAGGTAGAAGAAGCTACTGCGACTCACTGTAAGGAAATCTACAATAGCATTTCCCTATATGTCCCTTATTCTCGACATAGGACATCAGTTTCATCGCCTCCATGGTACAACTACAAACTCCACACTCCAAGAGGAACAAGAGGAATAATTTGTGGAACATTTTCTTAAGAACACGTGTCTCCCCGGACTACTCCGACTATCTTGGTGCCTTTCATAAATTCACCGAGCTTTATAACTCCCTCTACTACAACTATCTCACAAGAATACAAAACAACCTCATAAATGACCCCAAATCTTTTTTCCACTTTGTTAACTACAAAGGTAAATCTGACGCCTAACCCAACTCCCTTTCCTATGACATGATTACTTCGATGCACAAACTACTGCCAATCTTTTTGCTCTTTTCTTTAAAAAGTCCTTCACGGAAAAATCTTTCGAGCCTTAGCCGTCTTACTTCAAAGACCGAATTCTCCCTTGGTCACTTCATCTCTCAACTTATTCAGCATCACCTAGTTGAAGAAAAAGTAAACTTACTTACAGACGAGTTCAGCCCTGGATGTGATGGACTAGCGCCTCTCCTTTAAAAAAAATTAAATTCCTCTTTTTTTCTCCCGCTATCAAAGATATTCAATTCATCCCTTACACAAGGTGTCTTCGCAAGTATTTAGAAATCGTCTTCTGTCACCCCTATACATAGAAAGGGGCCTAAAGAGGATATTAGTAACTCCCGTCCCATCGCCAAACCGTCACATATTCCAAAACTGTTCGAAGGCGTGTTATGTTTCCGCCGCAAATCCATCATCTCGTCGAATCAACATGGTTTCCTTACGGATAGGTCGACCACAACCAGTCTAGTTAAGTTCTCATCCTATACTCTCTGTGCTTTAGAGAATGGCAACGAAGTCGATGTAATCACAACCGTTTTTAGCAACGTCTTCGACAAAATCTCCCACAATCTCATCCTCTTTAAGCTATCCTCCCTTGGTTTCGAACCTCTACTGATTAAGTGGATTTCTTCCTATCTTAACGATATCGAACCTACCGTGTCAGATTTAAATCCACCCTTCAATTATTTTCTTCTAACGTCAGGGATTCCCTAGGGCTGTCATCTTGGACCCCTTCCTGTTCATTCTTACTATTAATGATATCGACTCCAGTATCAAGCACTCCTCCATCTTTTTATACGCGGACGAGACTGAACTCTTCAAGACCATCCACTCTTCTGTCGACTCCTTGTGGGGGTAGAAAGTATTATGCCAATACACGGGCACTCGGTACACTTAAATCCCCCGACACTAATTACTCCGACCTTCCAGCAATTGTTCCACTGCAACACGTATGTCCAAGAAAACAAAACGAATAAAACACTTTGGATGATGTTGGTATTTAATGTCTTCTGTTTTTGATTATTATAAATAAGGCACTTTCAATATTAAGTTCTTCTTAATTACTTGTTATTACACTGTTTCGTTTGTTTGGTGACATTTGATTTGAAATCCAGCGTAACCCTTCGGTTAAAAATACAGGATAACTACGTTAAAACAGATTAAAACAGTTACGCGATAATGCAATGACGACACTCTATGACTGTACGGGCATTCTCGGCCTTTACGTATCAACAACAAGGTTGAATGAAAAATATGTGACTGTGGCGACTCTAGTACGTGTGTGCGCATCAAAGGATGATAATTGACTCCTTGAATTAGGGATGAAATTCTGAATTCTATTTTTGCACAGCTATTAGCCAATCATCATTGCGCTCTTTTCATGAATATTCTCATTTGCATGTCTCAGTGAGGTGAATAATACTCGCACATCATTCGACAGTCGCTGGACATGCGAAGGATGAAAAGAACAAAAGAAAGAGCGCAATAACTTCCGGGTTGGCTTAGCTTGTGCGCTTGTATCGAATGCAGTCTCTGAGAATGACCTACTGACCTAGTGCTTTCGATGTGGTGATCTCAGAGTGCATTGAACTGTAGGAAGACAGAATTATGGAGGAGAGGAAATGTGGCCGGTATTATTCACCCCCGAAAAGAGATCATTGAACCTAAGTGAATGGATTTGACTTGTTGTTGCTAACCGACATGATGTGATTTCTGGTGGAAATCTCATGGGCTAACAAAATGGACTTGCCGCATGGCAAAAAGGTAGCTAAACTCAATTATGCATTGTCTGCATATAATGATGAGTTTAGCTATTCGTCCTTTGGAAAAACAATGATACTCAGGTTAATTACAGAACGGTGTAATAGGGGTTCGTATGGCGCGCTGAATGCGGTCAAAATAAGGCGGAAATTGTGGTTGAAATTGTGGGTTGGTTTTCCATGTAGTATAGAGAACCCCCACATCCTCACTTCTCCAAATGGATCTCGGCAGATTTTCAACTTCGCGCCAAAACAACTGCCTCGAACTAAATATTGCCAAATGTCGCTCAATCACCTTCTCCCGTAAACGACCCCCCCCCCCCCCCGTTACGTTCCTATATCTTACTCAACCAACAGATAACACCTGTACAAACAATTCGTGACCTTGGCAGCTTATGTGATAGGGAGCTTAACTTCATCCCACATATTGATGACATTATTCTCAAGTCCAACTTTGTCCATGGTTTTGTGAAACGTTGGTCGAAAGAATTCCCTAATCCCTACGTTTCCAGATCGCTCTATATAGGCGTTGTCCGCCCCCTTCCTGAATATGCTAGTCAGGTCTGGTCTCCTCACAACTCGTCCCATATGCGCAGGGTCGAAAGCGTGGAACGTTCTTTTTTCGCGTTTTGCCCACCGAGGATTGAATTGGGAAAATACCTTAATTCTACCCCCATACACGAGCCGTTCACCTAATTAACCTTAACACACTTGAAGAGCGCATAATTCATGCTAACATCCTCTTTATCCGCCGTTTACTCAGGTTCAATCAACTGCCCAAGTATGCTCTCCTACATTACATTTTACACAAACCCCCTTCTATTTGCCCGCCCATCACACTTTTTACGGTTCTAATGGACCCCTTTCGCGAATGCTGCGGAGGGCAAATTCTTACTCCAACTTTTTTGACTTCACTCTCACCTCTCCTGCTCTCAAACGTCGTCTCCTCTTATATCCCTACTGATCTCCCCCCCGCTTACCACCTACACTATCACGCACTCATACTCACACCCTAGCCTCCGACTTACCCTCGCCCTTCCCTGTCCAACCCATTACACTATTGTTCTATCCATCTTCGTTTAGTTCGCCATTCCCCAGTTTTTAAGTTACATTAAAGTTAATCCCCCACCCCAACCCCCCATGCAATAGTTTTTAAGTTAGCTCGTAAGTCTATTTATATATTTATATGTTTATACGATTTGTACTAAGCGGAGTAAAATGAGAGTCCCCTTATATTCATACATACATATAGATTATTATCATACGTTATAAAATACAAAAAGTAATTGTACGCCGAAAAGCATAAGACAGAAAAGTAGCTAAGAATGACACATTTAAAATAGAATTTAACAACATCTTCTCGGGATGGGGCTTTACATTCCGCATTCCATCAAACGAAATGTACATATTATAGTAAGGATTAGCTTGATAAAAAAAGCGAGCAGATCACAACGGCAAAAACTATAGCTTTTAGATAATGGCGCTCCAGTTGTACGGATGTCAACAAAACGAATGTTATCAGAATTAGAAACACGCGCAACCACGCGATTTATACCGCGAAGACGGTTGTTGTTGTTGTTGAATAACGCATTTATTGTACAATAATTTAACAAATGTTGACTTAGGACTAAAATGCTAAATCCTATTTTACAATCTTTTCTTATTCTAAAAATAATTTACTGGCTCTCTACACGAGCGCTCTAAATTACACGATTACACGATACAATTTTGTGTAATGCCTTTCGGCGTACAATAATCTTTTTATATTTTTATATTTTTGTATATTTCCTATTACCCGAATATTTTAGAAGAATTTTTTTTTTTTTTTTTTTTTTATTACTATTTACTCGCCTGTAGGAACTTGGAAGTTCATGACCTCACCGACTCGGCTCCGCCATTGTTCCCTATCCTGTGCGCTGTCCTTCCACGTTCGACCATCCGATTCGATCTCCTCGAGGTTCAATCTAACATTGTCCTCCCATCTCCGTCGCGGCCGTCCTGTCGGTCTCTTCGCCGTTAGTTTACCGTCAAGAATTCTATGCACGGTGCTATCCTCGCCCATTCGCGCTACGTGTCCGGCCCATCTTAATCTTCGCGACTTGATCACTCTCACTATTGTAGGTTTGCGGTATAGCTCTTCCAATTCGTGGTTGTGGAGTTTCCTCCATTGTCCTGACTCCTCGTCATATTTACTTCCAAATATACCCCTTAAAACTTTATTCTCGAATACGCGGAATTTGTTCTCTTCCCGTTTTGTGAGAGCCCATGTTTCGCATCCGTATAGAGCAATCGGCATGATTATGGTTCTATAGACACGAAGCTTTATATTACGTGATAGCAGTTTGGATTTTAATAGTTTACTGGCTGCGTGCCAACTAACGTTGCCGGAATGTAGTCTTTTGTTAATTTCCTTTGACGTTTCGCTTCTGGTCGTCAGTATCGTTCCCAGATATTTAAACTCCTTAACATTTTCAAATATCTTGCCCCTGAGGTTTATATGTGTTCCCTGAGGTTCACCTGCTCTCGTCCTAATCATGTATTTCGTTTTTTCTTCGTTTATTTCTAGGCCCACCTCTTCTGCTGCTTGGATGACGATTTCACAGTTTTTACTTATACTTTCGAGATTATCGCCCAGAACGGCGATGTCATCCGCATACGCGAGCACTTGTGTGACCCCGTTCAGGGATGATCCGGCCGTGTTGTCGTCTTGTACCTTTCTGATAACATACTCGAGGACAATGTTAAAAAGGCATGGTGAGAGGCCATCCCCTTGTTTTAGTCCGTCCCGGATTTCAAATGGTTCTGAGAGGTGGTTTTCTGTTCTAACTCGCCCTTTGTTTTCGTTCATGCAGATTTCAATGAGGGCGGCATATTTTTTCGGGATCCCCAGGTCAACCACAATCTGGTAGAGTCTTTGCCTTGCGACTGATTCGTAGGCTTTTTAGAAGTCAACGAACAGTTGGTGAACCGTCTCTCCGTATTCCCACTTCTTTTCCAGCAGTTGTCTTATTGTGAACATTTGGTCGCTTGTTGACCGGTTCCGACGGAATCGGCATTGGTAGTTTCCCAATATTTCTTCTGCGTACGGTGTGATTCTTGCCAGTATGACATTTGTTAATATTTTGTATGTGATTGGGAGCAATGATATTCCTCTATAATTTTCGCAGTCAGATCTGTCGCCTTTTTTGAAAATGGGGACGACTATTGAGGTTTTCCATTCTTCCGGAATGACTTCCTTGTCCCATATTATTTTAACCAGTTGGTGGATCTTTCGAGCGGTTGCCTCTCCTCCATGCTTCACAAGCTCTGCCGGTATGCACTCGACTCCGGGAGCCTTGTTGTTTTTCAGTCGATTTATGGCGTCTACAACTTCGTTGAGAGACGGCTCTGGGATCTGGGTCTCGGCTGTATGTACGTCTGGTGCGTTTATTTGTGGTTGATGGGCGCGCACGTTGAGCAGTTTTTCAAAGTACTGCTTCCATCTTGTCACGATATTTTTGTTTCTGTCACCAGACCGCCGTTTGTGTCTCGGATTATTTTGGCTCTCCCTCGGTAGCCATTTCTAATTGAATTTATGCCGGCATACATACCTCTGCTGTTCTTTGCTCTGACATTTTCTATGATTTTTTCGATCCGAGTCTTCTCCCATTCGCGTTTTTTGCGTTTGAAAAGTCTAGTTGTTTCTTTCCGAATTGTCGCGTATCTTACTGCGTTGACTTCATCATATGCTTCTAAATGGATCACTCTGAGGCGTTTACGTTGTTCGATTTTTGTCCTGCACTCATCGTCAAACCAAGGTTTGGACTTAGTTGTTTGCTTAAATCCTAATATCTCTTGGGCTGTTTGTTTGATTGTGTCTCTGATCGATGCCCATTTAGTGTCCACACTATTGGCTTCCTCATCCTCACTACTGTCATTCTCTAGGATGCTAAATCTTTTCGTTAGTTCGTGTTGATATTCAGCCCTTTTGCGTAGGTCTTTTAGTTTATCAATCTCGAACTTTTTGCTCGTCCACCGTGACTGTCCATGTGGGTTTGCTACAAGCCGACTTCTAATTTTGCCCATCACTAGAAGGTGATCGGAGTCGCAATCTGCTCCTCTATATGATCTTACGTCAAGGATATTCGAGTGGTGTCTTTTGTCTATGAGGAAGTGGTCTATTTGGTTACGCGTTACGCCTTCAGGTGATATCCATTTATCGATTTGCTTGTGCTTGAACATCGTGCTTTTCACTACCACATCTTTTGACGCTGCGAACATAATAATTCGAATTCCATTATCATTTGAAACGTCATGTAGGCTTTCTTTACCTATTGTTGGTTGGAAGATATCTTCCTTTCCAATTTTCGCATTGAGGTCGCCGAGGAGGATTTTAACATCGAATGATGAGATCCCATCAAATACTTCCTTTAGGTCTCGTAGAATGTGTCCTTCGTTTCTTCGTCGGTAGATTCTGTTGGGGCGTGTACGTTTATAAATACATAATTGTACCATGGTCCCTGTATTTTTAGCACCGACATTCGGTCATTAATAAATTGCACATCTTTTACATGGGGCGTAATCTTCTTGCTTATGATGCAACCAGTTCCGAGGTTATGTGTATCGGTACCTCCACACGCCAGTGTAAACCCATTGGTTTCGATTACTTGATGTGGGAGTCGAACTTCCTGCAGCGCGATGATGTCCATTTTATATTGTTTCGCATTTTCTACGACCGTCTGTATCGCGCCTGGTTTATATAACGTTCGAACATTCCACGTACCGACGTGTATATCCCGCTTTTTCCGTTTTTCCCTACGTCTTCTTTTTGCCGAGTCGGTATTTTCTTGACGATTTGTTCCCTTATGGTAGTGTCGGCTCATCACATCTACGCCTACCAGGCTTTTTGTGAGATTGTTTGTTGTATATTGATTATTCATTGTGTTTCCCACGAGTCTTTCAAATAGTCCGCCACATCAGAGCCCCTCTTTGATATGGTAAGGTCTGCTTACTGCTCTGATTCGACCTGGTGTCAGAGAGGCGCCGTTATAATACAGCCGGTATACCCCTGGCTGCAAACCATCCAATGGGCATGGTGACGTGTAACACCCTGGATTAGGGGTGGTAGATCTATGTGTGTTACTCCTCGCTAGCCTGTCTGACATGGGTGGCCCTACTGGAAGCATATGCTTCCGCCAGCATAGCCTGAGTGATTTATTGTAATTTAAGCCCCCGCACCACGTCCAGGTTTCTACCAAGCGGGTTTTTTTTTTTTTTTTTTTTTTTTTTGTTTTTAATAATATTAATATAAGGTAAAAAAGTTTACAAAAAAAAGAAAAAATAACAAACATTTTAACAAACATGTTAACATAAAGAAATTTTAAAACGAAAAGGAATCTAAATGAAAAAGAAGAATAAATAAATATGAAAAGGGAAATGAGGAATGGGAAGGGAAGGCGTAGCGTCTGAAGATCTTACTATATTTGGGGATATTAAATCCTTTCTTCATTGTCAATCCACCACCAGTTGGGATGGGATCGGTCATTTATAGATTTATCTCGATCGCCTATCACTGTTATAAAGAATCCGTTTGTCCCTGGCACCACGAAAAGCGTGGTAAATAATACGGACTCCGTGCTTGTTTTGGGTAAGAACTTTTCTATCCAAGAGAGGGAACGCTTCTGGTGGGATAAACCCATTTTGGAGTGTGTTCTCCAGGTACATGTCATTGGGGTAGTATGCTCACGAGATAAGATTATTTTCGCCCTTGCAGTGTGACCACGAATAATTTTGATAATGAAATTGTCTATCCTATTCAGTCCTGATTTGTCATACAGTGTCTTATTAGGATAGAATTTCCTGTATTGAGACTCAGGTGTTCTTGTGTTATTGAAGTCGTCTTGAAGAAGTCTGTTAATGGCATCGATTTTATTTTCTGATCTGTACACTGCAGTATCGTCGGTATATGCAATAGCATGATTAAGAGACCCAACTAGATCACTAGTATAAATATTGAAGAGAATGGGAGAATTCACGGCTCCCTGCTGTAACCCATTTTTAATATAGAAAGTTTTATTGGAGATTTTGTCCCCACATTTGACCACAATTTGCTTATCCATTATCATATCGTAAATGATGTATAACAGATATTCGGGCAAACCTAGATTTGATAACTTATATACAAGTCCTTCTAACCATACGGTATCGAAGGCCTTTTCAAAGTCAACCAAACATACGCCTGTGCATTGTCGTTTTGCCTTGTTCCACTGTATATCGGAAACTAGTTTTGTAGCTGCATGAACTGTGTCGTGCCCCGCTCTAAAGCCAAACTGGTTGTTCGGAATGATGTCGTTTTCATCACACCAGTTTATCAATGCCTTATTTATGATTTTCTCGAATATTTTGCTAATGTTTGGAAGCAGATTAATCGAGCGAAGGTTAGCAGGGTTGCTCCTGTCCTTGCCCTTTTTGGGGATGGGATGCACTACTGCTATTTTCCAACGTCTTGGAAAGTATGCATTATTTAGAGCGTTATTGAACAAGGTAGTGTAAATTTTCACCGCTTCCGGAGGCGGTGTTTTAAGAACTGTGTTCGGAATACCATCTGTTCCAGAGGATTTCTTGTTTTTAATGGATTTAAGGATGTCCATGAGTTCATTCTTATTCACAAATATATTTATGTGCGAATTTCTAAGCAGCGCATCCGCTCTATTGTTTTCACTGAAGATGGTGAAACTTTTGTTTTCGGAATGCCAACTTTGTCGTTCATTGTGCAGCGAAATATGGTTTTGGATAGCTCTGTTTTCGATATCGAGGTTAGAATGGATGGATTCATTCACTTTGTGTACTGCCTCGAAACAGGCGCCAATGGAGTTCGCTTTCTCTTGTGGATCCTCGGCTACTATTAATTATTCGCGGAGTTAATGTGTTTTGGGGTGAGTTCTGCGTTCAGCAATATTTGACAATTCTCGGGAGTCCTCGGGACTCGAAGGCAGGGAATGTCATTATGATCTTTTCTTCTAAAAACTTTATTTATTTGCGGAAACATATTCCCATCACTGGTTTTAATGGAGAGAATATTGCGTTTCCATTCTTCATTAATTACTGATCTGTAGTTGTCACGGATCAGCTTTTAAACATTTTAATCAATGACTTAATTGTCTTTATTTCTTGGCTATAAGGATCGCTGAACTGTCTGTAGAGCAGTTTCAGCTGGGAGAGCAGAGCGCTTTTTTGTCTATACAGGGCATCAATAGTTGAGTTTCTGTATCTTTTAAAATGCTCCTGCATGTGCGTCGCTTTTGGAATGGAACGGTGCATTGTTTTGATGACAATGTTGTCCATCGTTGAGAGATAATGGTCTATTTCCTCATTTCGAAGGTTTCTATTAGTCGGAGGATCTACGCCATTGGAGCGTAGTTCTCTTTTTATTATCCGATCAAAGCGCGACCAATGTGCTTTTCGGAAAACGAACGAATGTATTTGGTCGTACTGCTCAAGTATTGCGTGTTCGTTTGGAACATGTAAAACGGCACCGAGGCCGTAATGGTCACTATCATACCCGATTGTGCGAAGGCAATTTCGAGTATTTAGGTCGGTGTCTAATAATTCTGGTCTCTCGTCCATTACAAGTAAGTCTAGAAAGGAGTTTCCTCTTGGATAAGATGGTGTACTTGTAGCGTACATTTCTAGTTTATATTCTGTTGCATTTGTTTGCCACCAGTTGAATAGTGCATTACCTCTTGTGTTCGGCCTGATATCACCCCAAGCACTGTGTTTGGAGTTGAAATCTCCAGCCAGAACAAAATAATTGTTCTCCGAGTCTAACTTGAGATTACAAAAAAGGGTATCCAGTTCGGTGATAAACTGCGAACACTGAGGAGCTTCAGTTGCATACACGGATACCACGTATAAGATGCCTTTGACTTTACAAAGGTATATCTATAATGCAAGCTTCCAGCAACTGAAATCTGTGTACAGATGTGCTGTAAACGACCTTGTGGTGAATGCCTTTCTTAATTAGGACAGCAAGTCCACCTCCTTGTGTGGCGTGTAGACGATCTCGTCTAATGACTTTATAGTTTTTGTAGCCCAATTTGTGCCTCTGGTTTAGCTTGGTTTCGCTAGCTAGAAGCACATCGGGGCGTTCGGCTTCAAGCAGGTTACCTAGATTATCCCTCCTTTCCACGTGGATTAGTGAATTCACATTCACAGTAATAATTTTTAGTGTTAAATTAGATGGATAGTTCATTGTGGTATGTTGGGTTGTCTGAGAACAAGGACGAATAAATAATATCTATTCGGGGCGCTTGTTCAGTCAGTTTTTTTTTTCAAATCCAGCAATCTGTCCTTGTATGGCTAACAAGGCTCTTATATCTGAATTTGCCTCTGGAGCGGCGCTTTTATGACGTTGCCTGAAAGTTCTGCCGCCGTTGTATTAATTGGATTACTAGCCATTTGAGAAAATGATATGCTATATCTATGTATGCTATATGACATCTCAACCAACTATAGGTTGAGATGTCCTTTCCGTCAAGGAACATACTTAGCTTTATTCATTACACGTGCCCGCTGACACGTGTCCCAAGAGTCATGGCCATTCCTGTGACAAGCAACAACGTTGAGCCCGATACCCAAAAGCAAGGAACTTAACGTTCCAAAAGCTTCCAATATCGAGTTCAACGTTTCATCCATTATATTCAAAAACAATTGAAAAGTCCAGAAATGCACAATCATCAATTCCGAATATCTGCACGATGTTTCCATGAAATACCATGTCGGTAAGTAAACCGAACAGGGGATACATTCTCTGGTAGCTAAATTCAATTACCACCTAAACGCCTCGCATGATCTAATGCTAAGGCACACTTGCGCAAACAAACGATTCGTTGAGCCGCTGATTATCAGCCATAGAGCCATAAACTCTAAACACTATTCCAGATAGATGTTTATGAGTGCAAGGCAAACAAAAGCATTGCATTCCATGGTTCCTATCCCATCTGAATAGCATGGGGCCCTTTTCTTAATGCCAGACGGCTAACTTAAACATATCCCATAGTCCGTGCACCCATCCGAAGTGCGTGCGATCCTTTGCCCGCATGCCAGATGTGTAGTCCAAATAAACTACGGAATGATCGGAGAATAAGCGGCGGCATCCGATCAACACACAAAGTGACGAGATACCGACCACCAACAACTAATGGTAATGATGGTGATAATGATCATCAGGAAGATTTCTCCTTTTTTACAGAGACTATGGGTAATGCAGCTAACAGATACTGTGGGGAATTCTGTTAGTAGACAGGATGGGAAATTCTGTGCAGAGATGCTCTGGGCAGATTTCCCTTGCCGATGGGGAAACAGAAGCTGTTGAGAATAGACGTTCTACTTAGAACATCCGTCGAACTGAAACCCGACCAAGAGAATCCGGAGGAAGGGACATTAATTTTCATGTACGTTGGTGTGTGACGTTTTTCCGAAAAGTAGTCGATATCGCGTCGTTGCAAATTCGTTCTCGTGTAAAAGTAGCGTCGAGTGACAAAAGAACTTGTATCTCAGCTACGTGATCCATAGTGTTGACAAAGTTTAATGTGCAAAAGTTCCCTGATTGGTACTGTGCCATCCGCTTCCCGAAAACGCTCGGTGGAGTTAGCTTGTAGCGATTCTAACAGATACACACACAATTCACAAGCAAAAATAGTGAAGAACACCGAACGAAAAAAATCGAATAAGCAAAATACATCAGAACCGTATACCAAGCGATAAATAAAAAATAATTCATACCAGTGGAATATAGTCGAGTTTGGAAATCAAATTCTAAACTCGGTCAGTAGCCTGGTGTTTAACGCTTAGGTAAAATTTTTTTCGTGATTCGAGCTGTCATAGCGTCAGTTCGAATCACACGATCTTCTTCACTATTATTTCAAACGCTATAAGCTCATATTGTGTATTGACATTGAAGGAGTTCTCATAGGATCGCTACGGGTGATCAGCTGTTGTAAATCAGTATTTCATGTAACAATAAAACTGAATTCATAAACAATAAAAATAAAAAGGAAGATCCAAAACTATTCTCTCCGTGTTTGATTGTTTGACAGTGTCCCCGTTTTCCAGGTTGTCCTTTCGTGTGTGTTCGGCGGAACACTTACAACTGATAGACCAAAAACCTATACCGCCAAAGGCCTTCTGGAAGGTGTGCGTGTCTGTGAAGAGAACTGTGAGGGAGTAGAGTGGGTATTGATTGCGTCCACGTGGTAGGCTGTGGACTCCGACTGCGGGTCTGCGTTCTCCATAATTGCGTCGGCAATTCTGGATAAATAGGCCAAACTCTGGTTGAGTTGGGCCATTAGTGCCGAGCGGGCGTGCTGGGGGAGAGATCTCAAGAAATGAGGCTTGATTAGGTCGTCCGAGATCCTGGTCCCCGCTATCGAGCGTAAATGGGTCAGGAACAGGGACGGTCTCATCCCCGAAAGGTTTGTTTCAGACGCCAAACGTTGTTGTCGGACGCTTCTGGGCTCGTCGAGAGCGTTGAGTAAAGTCTCTTGCATGTTGTTATAAGGGGTGGGGTCGGTCGACCTAATAATGTATGCAACATGCGTCGACCACTCGCATCAGTTCAACTGCACAGAATTCCTCAGCGTGCATGTCTGCGGTCGGGAAAATGTGCTCTGCTAAGCCGAACCATAGCTCTGCGTCTTCCTCATCAAAGGGGGGAAGCTTAATATTAGGGGAATGAGTCCGCTTTTCGGCGCTGGAAGCATGGTGAAACTCTTGGGAATCAGCTTGTCCCTGCGCTTGACGTGAGGTACCGGTGCGCGTGGTGGGCATTTTGATGCCGAAGGTTGGAGGGGAGCTGCTGGCGAGGACGTTGTTTGGTTAAGTAGTGTCAGCGAAAAGCGGTTGGGTCGCTAGCGGACGCAAGGAGTTGGAATGAGTGAAATGGAGTCACAAGGGGGTCGCGCAAGTTTACTGGAGTCGAAAGAGAGTCGAGTAAAGCGAGTTGTGGTTGAGGATATTGCCGCGGTTTTGCTCTTAATGAGATTTCTATTTCAATACTCGATAAATTCCCCAGTTGGAGTTTGAGGTTGGAAGAAGGCTCGACGGGGTTAAAAGAGGTCAAAGGCGGGTCAGAAGGAGTCACAATGTGCGTGTTACGAGTCGAATATGTTTCGATTATTTATGCGCGATAGCGAAATTTTTCGTTTTTGAAGATTGAATTTGTTTCGTAACGTTACTTCTGTTTCTTGAACCCTTAGTTAATGCTGGTATCTATATTCGTTCGAATAACAACCTCATATAAAAATGTAAATAAGGTAAAATTTGCATTGAAAATTAAGGTAATAAAAATAATAGAAAAGGTTGCTGTTGAAAAGAAGAAAATTAAAAACGAAACTTAATTTGTTTCGATGAATACCCGGAACATTTCGGTCTTTCCGCCTTTATATGCTTTTGTAAATGTCAATATATGATAATATATATTAAAAGTTATGATGAGTTAAATGTTGTGAGTTATCTAAGCAATTTTTTGTATTTGTATGTGTTTAAAAATAATTTTTTTGAACCCGTTGCCTTTACACGATTAACTAATAAATGTTAATGTTCTCAGGTAATATACTGTAGCGAAAACGCAGTTTTCAGTGGTGTGTCGTTTCAAATGATTGTTTATCTTGAATGTTTATTTTGTTCTTCTTTTTAATGGTTTAAATTAATTGTTTATTAACTTATATATTTGTATATTGTATTCTACAATGGTCAAGATTTGTTACGTATACTAAATTTTTATTTATTGCTATCGCATAATCAATTACACATATTTCCATTCCGGGGATCTCAAAAATGGGCGTAAGACAAATTATATAAACTAAATCAGAAAAAGAAAATAATCGTTTCTAGTATGTGAGAGAAGTCTCATGACTATGTAATTTAGCTAAAGGAAATTTCATAAAAATACAACAAAACGTAGGACAGTAACGAGAACAAATGTACGTCCCTTAAAGAAGTTAATTTAAATAATTGTTTACAAAAGTTTAATGAACACCTGTAAGCGTAACACGAGAATTCGTTTCAAATGCAAATTCTTTAACGATCTATTAACTGACAAAAGTAGTTTTTGTAAGGTCTTTAAATAATGGAAATAAATAAAAAAAAATCTGGTAACTTGCGCTTGTCCGGTCTGTTGGCTGTTGTCCGGGTGTCCTGTGCTGATGGGGAATCCTAGTTCCTTGCGGCGACGCTAGGCTGGTAATCTGGTTGTTGTAACAGGTGATTAGCACTCGCACTGCACTAGTTATTGTTGTTAGTGGAGATCTGTTCGAAAGGTTACTGGCACCGGGAAAGTCATTGTATTTAATTTGATGTGTTAAGGTTCGTGTTCCTTGTCGTAGTCGCCAATGTAACGCAAGAGTTCGAAGGTTGCGATTGTTTAATTCACTAGTGGGTCACCAATGTGGCTAGTTTCTGCTAGTGCGTCAACACGGACGCTGGTTCAACAGAAACACCACCAATATTACTCTAGAAGTTGTTCTTACCGGAAGGAATAGAGCACAACAGCGAACACAACAGCTCTCCTAAGAAAACACCCTGGAGTAATTTTAATGTTAATGTTTTTTATTTCATCAAAAGTCTGTACAATATGAAATATCTTGCAGTTACAGTAATTTACAAAACGGTAGCACTTAGGCACATGAATTACAAAGAGTGGTTTAATGCACAAGCCTTCGTATAGAAAGCTATCGATTTCCATTCATTTCTGATTTTATTTTATCCACCGAACTTACACGCCTCCAACAAAGTTTTATATTGTTTATTAACTTTTCTGTATTCACGATAATTTATTTTATTATTGTTCACACGTACACTACCAAAGTTGAATTTGTTGCTTTTTTTATTTTCGTTCCTTAGATTAATTTACTGACGCGTATTTTATACTTGACTCGACTGTGTTCAAAGGAAGCACCCTGCGACCCGTGTTGTGTGTGCGTAACTAGGGGTGACAGCTGGCTCTCTGTGTGTGCACGCTGCGGTGGTTAAGATTGTACGGAACAGACCGCCAGTCGCAACCGGGGTGGAATTCCACCAATGTGTGAAGAGCAAAACGGATCTTTTTCTTTGGTGACGATCAATGAACGATCGATTTGAGTTTTGTTGGAAGTATTTCCATTGTGACCGTACAGGTCTGGTTGAATGCCCATTCGCTGGAAGCCAGGACAAACGAAAATGCGATGGGTGCTCAGAAGAGAATCCAAACATGCAGTTGGTCAAATAGATGATCGTTTACGGAGGCTGGCTGTATTGCCATCATAAACGATAGGGGATAGATTTTATTTTTGTTGATGTTAAGCCAACATAAAACTTCGCTTACGATGGCAATGGCCAGGATGCTTGGGTGCATGTTTGTTTTAGGGAAACGGATCTTGGGACATGGTCATTGGTATGATTGTTTGAATAACAATTATGATCGTGTTCGATTCAATGGGTGTTTATCGCTTATACCAGCGGTAAGGGCTAGTGTGGAGATTTTAGTTTAGAAAAACGATACATGGGACATGATCATTGGTATGGTTGTTTGAACAACAATTATGATCGTGTCTAGCTCGATGATCGGTTATCGGCTTAGGCGATCGATCATCGGAAATTTGGGTTGCAGATGTGCAAGCAAGCAAGTTGCCTGAGGTGTCTTTTTTGGACCAACGGATTGTTGGAACAAGAACACACAGAAGGATTGGCATGTGTTTGATGGGCATGTGGCCGCCCATAGGGACCGATCGGTTCATGACAGATGACCCGAGATAGTTTAATTGATGCAACTTGTTTGATGCCATGGCAAGATGGTAATCTTGCCGTGGGCTTAAGTTTCAGGTATTAACTGATCGAAGGAGAGCTTTGAAATGCTCATCTCCAGGTAAGAGGCTTTGGTGGGTATACTATAGCACGGTTGGGGAAGGGAAGTTGGGTTTTACGATGGGTGGTTCTTCGGACGAGCCTTAAAGAACCTCCACAAACACGTATCAAATACCATTCAGGACTACCTTTAGAAAACTGAGTTATCTTTTTAGAGCCAACAAATATTTTAGTCCGGTCCCACTTCTTCTTCTCCATCTATCCCAAATTAGAGCCGTGGTCTCGATTATTGTTCCCATGTTTGGAGCTCTGGTCCTAAGCATACTATATCTTCGACCTACTTGAGAGCATACAGAGACGGGTGCCTTCGTATGATAGCGGACACAAAGTCGACATTGAGACTGCAGTTGCTATCAGGTCGAAAATGCGTAGCGGCCTTCGACAGTTTTACAGATATAATCACGGGGACTGTTCCTCAGAAATTCGTGGTATTATGCGCAAAACTTGATTTATTTGTGCTATAGAAGACAATTCGTCGGATCCCACCAATTTGCGGTTCATCTCCCGACATCACGGACATCTCTGAGCCAAGACTCGTTTCGCTACAGAACGGGAAAGCCGTGGAACTCTCTACCTACACAAAGCGTTACAACCTGCAACTGTTCAAGGATAACTCCACGGTTAATTAATGGCATCTCGAAGCGCTGACTCGGCGCTCTAGCTTCGCCCCTCCTGAGAGAAGCATATTAAAAAAAAAAACATTGCACCATTTTATGCTTTAATTTTTAACTTCGTTATGCTTTTCCTGTAGAGGCGATTTTCTCAATCTTCTCCTGATTGTAATTTATCGCTAAGGAAGTTTTGCAATGAAAAAAAAAAGTATAGTCATTTAGTGCTAGGTCTGGATTATTATGCGGATGTATCAAAACTTTCCATTTAAGCTTAAAGAGTCTCTAGAGAATAATTATAAATGTGGTCAATTCTGGCTAGTTCTGGTGAATCGGTAGCTTCCAACGGTAGAATTGTTAACAGTAGAGGTCCGAATTTATTTTTTGGGAATATGGAAGCAGCTATAGTAGATGATTCCTTTCTGGCTCAATAATGGCACAACAAAACCTTCATGGACCTTAGTCATAGTTTGGTCACTATTTGATCGGCTTCATCACGTTTTCGACGTAATCGCTTTTACACAATATTGTCGTATATGATTCGTTTCTCATCCCCAATCACCATCCGCTTAAAAACTGGATTGATTTTGTTCCATTTGGCTAAGACTTCGCAGATGGGAATTCAATTCATCATGTCTTTTGCGTCAATGTGGTGCGGCACCTACACATCGAATATCTTCTTGGATACAACTTTAAAATGACGATTTAAAATTGTCTAATAGTCGATCTTTACCTCTGAGCGAAGCTACGAGTGCTAACGTGCCGATCTACTCCGATTGTTTCCATTATTTTATGAAAATTTTCGACGAGGAACCTGCCTGTACGAGGTTCATCTTTAATATCGAAAATCCTGAACGGTTTTTCTTTTTTTCTTTTTCAAATTGAGAAATATGCTACCAGGGCAATTAATATTCCATAGTTTAAGTAGTAAGAAAATACAAGTTCATGTAACCGTCCACATAAAGGTAATGCAAGACTCCACTTTCCCTGCAATTTATCTCTCTATGAGTGTGTGGGGTTTCTCTATATTACGTGGAGAACCAACCCACAACACCATACCTTATTTCGACCGATTTCAGCGCGTCATACCTATCCATGCCCCTTATATGCTATTCACCTGAAATAACATGTTTTCCTAAGGAGACATAGCTAAACTCATTATTCTATGCAGATAATGCATAGTTGAGTTTAGCTACCATTTTCGCCATACGGCAATACTATTCCTCTAACCATGAGATTTCCACCGGAAATTCCATTCGTATTGGTTAGCAACAACCAAGTCGAATCAAACGACGCGGTTGCATCATCATCCATTGGCTTGGGTAATTACCAACATTCCTTAGAGTTTTTCCCACGATGCCACTTCCCTAGCCGATGTAGCGTCCTATCGATTTTCATCAGATCATCCATTCGCTTGGGATCAATTATCTCTTTTTGCAGGTGAATAGCACCAGCTAAATTTTCCTCTCCTCTGCAATTCGGTCTTTCCATAGTTCGATGACCTATGAGATCAACATAATCATCATTAGGTCACTGGACCAGTCGCATACGCGGCATTAATACACACACTAAGCCAGATCAACCCTCGGTTATTGTGCTTTCCTTTTGATTTCTCCATCCTTTCTACGCCCATCGACGTCGAACGAATATACAAGTATTTATTCACCTCGATGAGCGGAGAGAATTGAGGAATGCACAAGAGAACACGATTACCACTGGCGGATCGGTGTGTAAAAGCCGAAATCCCAATTTCCACCCTAATTCCAGTCAGTCACTATCCAACCTCAGCAGTGTACACACGCTACGCTGCATCCAGAGTCGCTATTTATTGAACATCGCGCGTGGACGCTACGTTGAGCGTGCATCACAGTCGTTACTCAATCGCCATCGCGTGTGCACATGATAGAGCCATAAGTAATAAACAAAATACTTTAACAAAAAATCACAAGTGTATAAAATAGAGAAAACCCTAGTTTAAACGAAAATTAAAGAATAAATCAAACAAAAACTACACCAGTGTGTTTTCAATTGTTCCTGTCTTCCTCGGTGAACTATTTTCGTCAGAGCAACATCGTTGGGGAAGAAGTGAACCGCGCGCCCGTGTCAGGCGGAAGTACTTCTTACCCCCCACAAGTGTGCGTGTCGTTCAACTCATCACAGTCCATTGCGAATTGCATTTGTCGCTCGTACACAAGTGTATTCTATACTGTTGGGTATTTTTGGTTAGCTTCGTGCACATTGACGAGTGCATAATTGTTATTTTCTGATTGCGAGCACGGTACAAACATAGTTTTGCCGCTTGGAGCACTTTTAAGGACATCATGATGGAACGACGAGTATTTGGTCGTTCAGAGAAAATGCTTTTGTTATATCGATAAGATATTTAGAGGATGCCCTGTAAATAGCGTGCCGCAGTTAGGAGGGGAGAGGGTACAAACAAAGTATTTTAACCATGGCACTTTGGAGTTATTTCGGTTTTTCCAAAATTTTGGAATACCGACACCTGAGATCCATAGTCCACGTCAAAAGGCGCCATATTGAAAATTTTAAATCGATTGTGAAAATTTGTATTCCTTGAAATTGTCGCTTCAGTTTAATAAATTTGTTGAGAAATAAAAAAATAATAACGTTTCGAGAATAGTCCGTTCAATTGGGCCAAGTGCTCAAATCAAAACGGGGGCATATCTGGTAGGGTGGCGGAAACTGTACAGGCAATTTTTCAAATCGTTAAAAATTTATTTATTTCTTAACAAATTTTATTGAAGTAAACCAACAAATTTCAAGAAAATTTAAGATCTATTTCGAATTTTCAATATGGCACTGTGGGGGTTCTCTATACTACATAGAGAACCAACCCACAATTTCAACTACAATGTCCGCCTTATTTCGACCGCTTTCAGCGCGTCATATCAACCCCTATCCCACCGTTCGCTAATTCACCTGCAAAACATGTTTCCCCAGAGGACTCATAGTTAAACTCATTATCCTATGCAGATAATGCATAATTGAGTAGCTATCTTTTTGCCATACGGGAACTCCATTACGCTAACCCATGATATTTCCACCGGAAATCGCATCATGTCGGTTAGCAACGGCATAGTCTGATCAAACGACGCGGTTGCATAATTATGCAATCACTGGGGAAATTATTAAAGTATTTAATTTATTTCCCACGACCAGATTTTCCTAGCCAAGTCGACGTCCTACTCACTTTCCTTAGACACTACATTCGCTGGGGATCAAGGATCTCTTTTCGCAGGTGAATAGCACCAGCTAAATTTTCCTCTCCTTATCAATTTTACATTCCCACTGTTGAATGCACTCTGAGGTCACCACATTCACCGAATTAGGTCAATGGTTTGTGGCGTCTCTAACAGATACACACACATTTCACAAGCAAAATAGTGAAGAACACCGAACGAAAATCAAATAAGAAAATACATCAGAGCTGTATACCATAGCGATAACATAACAATTCACATCAGTGGAGTATTACCGAGTTTAAAAATCAAATTCTAAACACGGCCAGTAACCTGATGGGTAACGCTAAGGTTCGAATTTTTGTGATTCAAACTGTAATAGCGTCAATTCGAATCACACGTTCTTCTTCACTATTATTCCAAACGCTATAGGTTTATCGTCAGAACTGCATTGATTCGTGCACACACAACCAAACCCACTCGAGATCATAGTACTTTGTGTTTCTGTTCTCTCATTCTCCCATGTTCGTCGACTATCGAATTAACCGATGCATTCACCACACCTCGACGGGCGTGGCAACGAGAGAGCAGAAGCGTCCTGTGTGCAAAATTAAATTACCCATCGTCATCCCTAATTCAAACCAGTCGCTTCACATCCATCACCGGTGTCGGACACGCCGCACCGAGTCGCGTTTCAATCACAGCGGCGTGCACACTACACGAGAGTCGAGGTCGTTGCGTTAAGTTACACGTTCTGTTCAGATTCCCTTAAGCTAAATTAACAAAAAAAATATTAAATGATAAAATAGAAACTAAAGTGAATCGTCAAAAAAAAAAAAAAATTTACAATTAAAGCCAACAAGTTAAAAGGACTTAGTTAAAATAAAGAAAACATTATTACATAACCACGCCACTAGTGTTTTATTTTGCCCGAAATGAACGTGTTACAGTGGAACAATCGCTGGAGCTTCGGAGTAACAAGTGTCGGTGATTCAAGTGAATTCTTGCCCCTGTCTGGCACACCTACTTGCACCCACAGCACCTTTTGACGTGGGCTACTGATCTGAGTCTGTCGGTATTCCGAAATCTTGGAAAAAACCAAGTAACTCGAGAATACGACGTTTACAACTTTTCAAAATATTGAAAATTTATTTATTTCTTAACAACCTTTATTCACTTAAACAAAACAATTTAAGAATCTGTTTTAAATGTTCGATATGGTTTGTGAGCCTGCGTTTTTCGAGCATATCCACAACCACGTTGTAGTATTTGTTATTGCTGACTTTGGTTTTCAAAATATCACATAGCAGAAAGTCCAGCGTTTCCATTGTGCAACCGAAATGAAGTATGGAACGTTGTTGTGCATACATTTTTAGTTGACGCATGGTTGTATGACCGGGCAGAGTCTTGTTGACATGTTTGGTTTTGGGTGACTTCGCAGCATTCTCCAAAACTATGTACCGCATTCACGGTATAAAAACAGCGACAGAGGGCGTCCACTGACCGCCATAGCGATGCTTAACTCTAATGGTCATTCGACTGTCCAAATTCTCGTATCGTATTGATCAATACTGAGTTAATTGAGTATTTGGGGTGCAACGGACTTCTAAATGATCGTCAATACGGATTCTGTGGCAGGCGGTCCACGGGAGACCTTTTGACACTTAGAGCCGATATATGGACATCTGCGATTGAGCGGCATGGTGAGTCAATGGCGGTCGCATTGGATATCTTCAAGGCTTTTGATCACATCTGGCAGGGAGCATTGCTGAGCAAACTTCGTTCATTTGGACTTTCCCGGCAGTTTTGGGACTGGACGAACAGCTTCCTTGAAAATCGATCGATCCGGGTTGTTGTGGACAGCGAGTGCTCGGATCTGTATCCTGTTAATTCGAGGGTGCCTCAAGGTTCTATTTTGGCTCCAAGCTTGTTTTTGCTTTATATAAATGATTTGCTGGCGACAACGGATAACAAAGTGTTTACTTTTCCGGATGATATTATGCTTGTTTCCTCCTTTTCGAGTGATCAACCGATTGGTGCATCCACGTCGCACCATCTGAGATATAGACAGATTGACTATGAATCGGGATCTAGATAAGGTCCTGCAGTGGGGAAGGGCTAATCTCGTCGATTTCTATGGAACAAAGACACAATATACAACATCCACAAAGAAAAGTGGATCATCGGTTCCAGAGCTAATGTTGAATGGCCAGGCCCTCGAATCTGATAGGGGACTCGGCGTTGACGTCGGGACTACAGTCGCCATCACGTCGAAGGCGCGTAGCCGACCTCTGTCTCTTTTACAGATATTATCACGGGCACTGTTCTTCGGAGATTCGTGATATTGTTCAACGCAAATCGGTTTATATGCCCTCCACAAGACAATCCGACGGATCGCACCAATGTGTGGTTCATCTCCCGACGGCGCGAACATCCCTTTATCAGAACTCGTTCCGTTACAGAGCGGGGAAGCTGTGGAACTCCCTTCCCGCGCCAATGTTCCCGGAGCGTTACAACCTGCACCTTTTTAAAAAGAACTTCAACAGTTATTTGGTGGCATCTCGGGGCGCCCACTCGGCGCTATAGGTTCGCCTTTCCCGAGAGAAGTGTAATAAAAAAAAAAGATTTTTTTGTTGGGCACGATTATTTGGTTGGGTAAAGAATTGTTCAATTGGGAAATTTTACTCATCCGAGAAGACGATGGACGCCAAACGTTCCCTGTCATCCAGCCGCAGCAAATCATTCGCTCTATAGAGCCTAATTTCTTTTTGGTTTTCGGTGAGGACGTTTGTTTTTATTTTAATATTGATAAAGCTTTCCTTTGAGCTCGTTCTTCAATATGGTTGGACTGTGGTTTTCGACATATGCAGCTCATGGAGTGTTTCGTTCAATTCGCTTCTTCATTTTGTGATTCATTTCTAGCAACGATGCAGTTTTTTTTGACCATAGCGTTTTGAAAAGCTGCCAGTACCACAGTAACGAGCTATGTTTGGAAGCATGTATGATTTTTTGCATTAAGATGTTGGAGGCCTTTAACAGTGGCCGGTTGCGGCTTTCCAGCCAAATGAAGCGCGTTTGAACTTCACCATGGGCACAACTTTTCCGCGGAACTGAGATAAACATTGTTTGACACGCCTGTAAACAATGAAATTGTGTGTCATTAGGCAAAATAAGACGATCGTAGTATCAGCTGTCTGAAGGTTATAACAGCATGAAATTAGTTCCAGTTTAATTGGGTCACACTGTATACACATTACGCAGTAACCTCAAATTAATCCAATATATCTTTTGAGGTGTATATTCTCCCGATTACACTACACTAAGTTTAGCGTCAATATTTTATTATTGTTATCTAGTCGCAATCAACCAAGGGCTGAAACGATAGAAATCATGGTCCACGCCACACCTGGTTAAGTTGTCTGGCTGAGTACTGGTTTGCCAGTCTCAATAATGTAATCTCTGTTTATTTTTGCGATTATAACCGTGTTATTCAATTTAAATTAGGTCAGTCCACACGATAACCTTTATGCCGGAATACGTCGGCAATGAATGTGAAAATAAAAGATGCAACATACATTAAAATAGTAACAGCGACAACGATGTAACTTTAACCTTTTTCATCTAGTGAAGTGGATGTAATTATTTAAGGGTCGGAGGTACTAGATTAATATTAATATTATTACTAGACTCTTAATATTAAATGTCGAGTTCGTATGCTAGCTTTGTGAAGATTAGAGATTATGAAACTGGATTATGCGGGTTTATAATGGAATCCCTGTTTGGGAAGAGAAACCACATTATATAAAATATACTTTGTTTTATGTATAATACCTTTTTTTTCTTTTTTAGTTTAAATATGCATTTATTGTATAAAATACGTAGAATTTTTACTTAAGACTAAATGCTAAGTTCGATTTATAACACATTTATTGTTCTCATATTAACTTACTGGCTCTTCACAGGCTCCCAACAATGTCTTTTTGTTTTGTTTTGCGTTATATATATATATATATGTTACTATATATATATCTGGCTAATAACCTTGCCCGGAATAACAAGTTATTATGGAAAATTTAACAAGCCTCATACTTGTTAAACAAAGCCAAGACCGGATCCTGGTTGTGGTGCCGATGATGGTGGTGATGGTGATATACATGACCGGTCAATTGAAAAGTCCCCGGCCTGACACATAAATGGCGGCACTAGAATTAAATCCATATGATTTTTAGTTAGCCCTAACCTTCAAAAGACGCTGTATAAATTTGACAGATGTCGGATCATTAGTTTGTGAATTATAGTATTTTGAGTGAAGCAACTTCTGTTATTGTGAAAAAAATGGATAAAAAGGAATTTGGCGTGTTGATAAAATATTGCTTTTTGAAGGGAAAAAATACAGTTGAAGCAAAAACTTGGCTTGATGACGAGTTTCCAGACGCCGCCCCAGGAAAATCAACCATCAAGGATTGGTATGCTAAGTTTAGACGTGGTGAAATGAGCACCGAAGACGGTGAACGCAGTAGACGCCCAAAAGAGGTTGTTACCGACGCAAACATTAGAAAAATCCACAAAATGATTTTGAATGACCGTAAATTGAAATTGAATGAAATAGCAGGCACTCTAAAGATATCAACTGAACGTGTACATCATATCATTCACGAATATTTGGGTATGAGAAAGCTCTGTGCAAAGTGGGTGCCGCGCGAGCTCACTTTTGACCAAAAACAACGACGAGTTGATGATTCGGAGCAGTGTTTGGAGCTGATCAAGCGTAATAAACCCGAGTTTTTGCGTCGATATGTGATAATGGATGAAACATGGCTCCATCATTTCACTCCGAAGTCCAATCGACAGTCATCCGAGTGGACTGCACACGATGAACCCACCCCAAAGCGTGGAAAAACGCAACAGTCGGCTGGCAAGGTTATGGCGTCTTTATTTTGGGATGCGCGCGGAATAATTTTCATTGATTATCTTGAAAAAGGAAGGACCATCAACAGCGACTATTACACAGCGTTATTGGGCCGTTTGAAGGACGAAATCGCCGAAAAACGACCGCATTTGAAGAAAAAGAAAGTGCTGCTTCACCAAGACAATGCACCGTGTCACAAGTCAGTGAAAACGATGGCAAAAATCCATGAATTGGGGTTCGAATCGCTTCCGCATCCACCGTATTCTCCAGATCTGGCCCCCAGCGACTATTTCCTGTTCTCAGATCTCAAAAGAATGCTCGCTGGGAGGAAATTTTCGTCGAATGAAGAGGTGATCGCCGAAACTGAGGCCTATTTTGAAGCAAAGGACAAATCGTACTCCAAAAAAGGTATCGAAAAGTTGGAGGGTCGCTGTAATCAGTGTATCACCCTCGAAGGGAATTGTGTTGAATAAAAAAAACCAATTTTGCCAAAAAAATGTGTTTTACTATGGAAGGTCGGGGACTTTTCAATTGACCTGTTATATATAATATATCTCTTTTACATCTGTTTAATTTTGTTTTTCTTTGTCCGAACACAAGAATTTAGAACCAAGCGAACCATCATTAGGTACGAGTATTAAAATAAAACAGAATGGACGGAAACAAAATTAAAACTAAATCTAAATTTAGGAAAGGGAAACGAGAGGGTTGCGCCTGAGAGGCGTACTATATAGTATTTGGGGACGTAACGTCCCCTCTTCGTCGTACATCCATCACCAGTTGGGATGAGATCGATCTCTTTTAGATTTGTCTCTTTCACTTATCACCATACTAAAAGGTTGGCGGTCTGGAACATTAGAGATATGGCTAACGTGGCCAACTATTTTATCTCTGGCATCTCGGAAAGTGTAAGTAATAAGGGACTCTCTTATTCTCTCCATTTCTATACAAGAAAGGGAACATTTCTGGGGGAATAAACACATTCTGTAGGGCACTCTCCATGTACGTATCATTGGTATAGAATTCTCCCGGAATGAGATCATTTTCACTGCACATTGCCCTTGGAGTATAACCACGGATAATTTTGATTATAAAGTTTTCTGTCCTTTTTAGTCCTGATTTCTCGTACAGGACTTTATTGGGGTACAGCTTCTTACCTTGCGACTCTTGGGCTTTATACATTCCAAGGCAAGAACGCAAACACTGCCACCCGCACACCCATTATGAATGGGGTTATGTTATACTGTAGCGTCCTACGAACGCACAATTCCGCCCAGGTAAGGTTCCAAACCTTCAAGGAACTTACTTACCTTACCCATTACACGTGCCCACAGACACGTGTCCCCAAAGCTCCTAATCATACTTGTAACAAGGGCATAGGAAGCTGCAACAATGTTGAACCCGACATCAAAAAAAAAAACAAGGAACTTAACGTTCAAAAACTTTCAGTATCAAGTCAACGCATCCATTCATAGTATGCAAAAACAATTCCAGATTACAGGCCATAAATCTTCCGTCCGAAACATTGCACGATGTTTCCAAGGAATTATATTTTCGGTAGATAGATAACAACGGATGCGTACGCTGGCAGCTAAATGCAAGAAGCATATCGCCTATCCGCTGCCAAAATTGTAAACAACCGTAATTATCGCAACAAGATAATTCGGAAGAATTACAAGACCAACGCCAACAAAGGAAATACTCCGGTCCCACAATTCCTTTGTAAAAATTTCACACCCTTTAGATGGATCTAATGGATTTCGGTTGTGTTTGCAAAAGGCAAGCAACCACGGGCTGTACGCCCGAACAAACATCTCCGTCCTGCGCGCCAGATGTTCTGTGCAAACAGAAGGCCGTGGAAAAGGAAATTCTATCACCAATGAATAATGTATGCAAGATGACTTTCCCCTTCTCAGGAATCTACGAAATATCCCCGGTGATGCGATAACATGCTGCTAACAGAAATTCGGAAAATCTGTTAGCAGAGGGAATAAGAAAATTTTTCGGTACAGATACAGATACGATCTGTATCAGGGTATTTTTCAGTAGGATAGCGAGTTAGTCAAAATTTGATCGTCGACGAGACGCCTAGTCAATATCGAGGTTTTGTTTAGAGCGAATACCGCCGACTTTTTGGCGTGGGCTGGTAACATTAATCCGGAGATGTGTCGAGTAGAAAAAGCGTTGTGTGTACCAACAGTAACCCTTATATTAAATCATCCATAATATCGCGTGGAATAAGAAAGTCGTGTGTGCGCAATTGTAATAGTAAAACCGAAATTGCTACATATTGTCCGGTTAAAATATAAGTTAGACCAAAGAAAAAAGTCCAATAATAAAATCAGATTTATACACGAAACTTTCGCCCTGTTTTATTGGTGTGATCGCCTCCGTTTCCGGTTGTTCTAATTCCTTTCACCTGCGAACCGTGTTCGGCGGAACACTGCACCAATTTTACCCCGGCTAATTAAACCGCCAAATTGGTGACTACGACGTGATCTGTACACACAGCATAGCGTACACTTCCCATAGTAAAGCAGAACTTCACACACGGTCACGACTTCCGCATAGAGCCCAGCCTCCGACGTTTTCTCGTTTCTCTCTCGTTCGTCCGTCGTCCGCATACGAATCTGATCGTAACGAAGTTACTGCGGCGGGAGTGTGTAGCGATTCTAACAGATACACACAATTCACAAGCAAAAATAGTGAAGAACACCGAACGAAAAAATCGAATAAGAAAAATACAACAGAACCGTATACCAAGCGATAAATAAAAATAATTCACACCAGTGGAATATACTCGATTTTTTTCATAGCTGTCATAGCGTCAGTTCGAATCACACGATCTTCTTCACTATTATTTCAAACGCTATTCAAACAATTTCTTTTTTGGGTGGTGTCCTTCGATAGCCGTGTAGGCATGAGGAATCGGTCGGGAAATTGGGCCCACGTGTCTGTGAATACGTGGGTTCGTGGACGTGGCGAAAGGTATTTAATCGCACAGTGGTTTGTGCGGTTCGCAGGACCGCCACATAACTTTCGTAGCAGCAGGTCCACAGGAGATTCGATGGCGTACCTTACCGAAAAGTGGAGCCATTCCATCCACTACTTCGGCTAAAGAAAGGTTGTCGCATTCTATGTTTCGAAATCCTTCGATAGAGTTTGGCATGCAGCCCTTTGTCGAAATTACATTCATATGAAGTGGACAATTCCCTGAGCTGATGTGTAAGAGACTATCTTTTTCTGACCGATCAATCCAAGTGGTTCTTGAACGTGTCAAATCTGCCTCCCATCCAATTAATGCAGGTGTTCCCCAAGGTTCTGTTCATTTACACAGTCCCTTCCTCGTCTTTATAAATAATTTCTTCTCATTTATCCACAAGCCAATTCACTCATTTCCTGATGATAGCACGTTGAGTTTATCATATTCATACGAACATTCCCAACCAAACTCTTCGAACGTCATTACCAATCAGCAGGTTATGCTTAATACATTGAATTCCGACCTCAACAAGATATATCAATGGGGATTATCTAACCGAGTAGAGTTCAATGGATTAAAAACCCAGTGCTGTCTCTTGTCGTCTAAGGCCAACCCCAAAGTAAATATACCGATGAACGGCACTTCCATCGACGAATTAATTCGAGTCTTAAGTGGAGCGACCACATATTTGAAGCTGCGAAAAGTGCCGCCAAATATATGGGGTTCCTTAAGAAATGCAGAAGTTATTTGACTCCATCCAACCTGGTCACTATATACAAAGCGTATATTCGTCACAAAATGGCGTTCAACTCCCATATTTGGTCAGGCGCATCCAAAACTGCGCTACACGTGCCCGATAGGGTGCAAAAACGAGCAGTGAAATTTATTGGGCACCCAGCTATAAGCCGATCAATTCCGTCGTTAGAACATAGGCCCAACGGATCATGCCTTTTTTCACACTAACGCGCGCACAAAGGGTTTTTGAAGTACCCTTAAATGTCAGAGCACAGTGCCTGCCTCTTTTCTATAGGATTTATCAGGGTTGTTGTTCAACTGAACTTGCTGCTGTCTTCAGATATTTTCCCGCGATATCTGTCGATCTGAGAATGCGCATCAATTCACATTGAAAGTCAACTTCAGCCACACAAATAAACATAGAGAGTTATTCTTTAGCCGGAGCACACGAATGCAGAGTGCTCTACCTGATCATGTGTTTCCTCGCCGTGGTAATGCACAGGCATTTAAGACCAGTATACATTGATATCTCCTTTCCTTATTCACGCTCTCTCCTTCCGCTAGTTCTGTGTTCTGACATCCCATTTTGTGGGCGTTTTTGTAAAAAAAAATTAAAACCAAGCGCCACACCAGGTGGCATAGGGATTCCCTGGCAATTGTTTATGCCTGCAAATATGAAACGTACGGATAATAACAAACAATTGGTTAGGGTTTTCACAGTAAAAATGCGTATGCCTGCGAAAAAAAGGCATATGAATAATAACGAATCGCCACCGGTGATTCGAAGTGAAGAAATATGCTTTAACCAAGGCCACTGCACTTTAGGTGGGCCAATATCGCTTAATCTAAAAAAATGACGTGCCGGGAGATTGCACCCAATATGGGCCAAAGCCGACTGTGTAAACCTGCTGCAGAGTAAATAACTTGCACGTGGTAATGCTGAGTGGAGGAGAATTGAGTGCATCGCTTGTGAATTTTCCTTAAGAATTTGCATATAAAAGGAGTGGTTGCAAACGGTTTTATTAAGAGTCAAGTAATCTGTAAGGAAACTATCAAGGCGCAGCCACACGTAATAAGGCGGGCCTATACTTAAAATCAAAACCTCGAGAGAGTGAAAGATGGAAGATCAGTGAGAGGAGAGCAGACAGAATGGAGGAGAATTGCCGGGATACCGTCAGGGCCCTGTGTAAACTCGTCTTTGAGTTGCAGTAACTTGGATTCAATTAAGGTAGGATCAACGGAGTTGAGGAGAGGGGGCCCGAGGGAAAAGTTAGGTAGGTAGTTGAAGTATGACGGGTCAGGCACCAAGGAGTCATTCGTGAATGGCTGACTGAAGTGAGTGACGAAGAAGTTTGCAATAGTAACAGGGTCAGATGAGGTATGAGAGTTTAAGGTAAGGGATGTGCGGTAACCACCGGATTTGAGTATATGATTGACGAAGTGAAAAGTGGTTTTGGGGTTATTTTTCAGATTGGTCTGGGTTGGTAGTTGAGTGAAGTGGAGGTAACAGCCGAGAAAGGTGTAGCAGTTGAGAATAGTTCGATTCTGTGAGAAAGTGACCCATAATTTGTTCCTCTTGCTACGCAGGGAACGAAACCTGTTATTGTATAAAGGAGGTGAAGAGGTTGATGTTTTTTGCTGAGAGTAGGGAACGTACTAGGAAATAGAGTAATGAAGAATAAAAGCGGGTGATGGCATCTTCGACGGATAGTAGATCGTAGTTGAACGAAAGATAGCTTAGGTAGTTGTAGATGAGGCGAAAGTTACCTTTATGGAAATCGTAGGCGTGGTGGTACCTAGGGGGTAGATGATGACGAGTGGTCATAAAAGAAGGCCATAGGGTGGGGGGTCGTCGTTTATAGATATAAGGTTTAAGGGGCTGAGTGAGACAGATGTATTGATGCGGTCAGTTGTGAAGATGCGGTCTAGCTGCCTAACCATGAGATTTGGAACCTCGCTGATTTGATAGAGGCAAGAATTGCCTAGCCGATCAATGGAGAGACATTCCTTGGCAGAGGATATTGTATGATTGGTCGTCGGATAAAGCTTAATTTAATTGTGGAGGATTAAAATTTCCAAAAACAACGATGTCGTCATGACAATTACACAATTACTCAATCGCGTTAAGGACTAGGATGGGAAGATATAGAACTAGGGTGGAAAGATATAGAACTACCTGACGGAGATTGATATGCGGGGAAGAGTGAGTTTGTCCACGAAAAGGGTGGTAGAGCAAGCAATAAGTGATGAATCGAAACTGTTATGAATAGCAATAAGGTCGTTTCGGTAAGGGGAAACGCCAGTAACAGGTTTGAGCTTTTCATCGCGGAAGACATTGAACGCGAGAGGAAACAGTTCCAGGTTATGAATGCTGGGGATTAAGGTTGTTTCGCTTAAATCAAATTTATCGATTAGTAAGGCGTGAGAGCTTTTCAGAATCGATTGGGCCTTTGAGCGAAGACTTCTTACGTTCTGATAGTAGAAAGTAAGAAGAGTTATACGCCCGGTTTTGGGAGAGGGTTGAGGAGGTTAGTAGCTTTGTATTCTAACTACGCATATTGTTGAGTAGCAAACTTATGCCAAAAAAAGAGGGAGAGGTTAGAAGTAAACTCAAAAATCTCCTAAACTATTTGAATGAATAGGATTGGGGGGTGCATAAAACGTCACCGCAAAATGAACTACGAATTTATGTTTCGAAAAATCTTACGGCGGATAAACGAATTAAGAATTGACAAAAATAACGGTCGGTTGCCGGCGAAAAACATTCCGGCTTCTTGCTTTGATTGGAAAACAATTTAACAATTAACAAAAGCTATTTTGAACGTTGTGTACATAATAAATATGCATTTTAAATGCAATTTGAATAATAAATAATAGTTTTCGCTATTTAATGAGAATCGAAATATAGATCATCCTTTATGTTTTGCGATAACCTTAAGCCGTTAAAGATTCATTGATCGGAATTAAGTTCTCCACAACTTCAGTGGAGGAGAATGTACACAGAGACGCTTATCGTCAGTTTCAAAACTGATTGCGCACGTTCAATATCAAGAGCAAATGAACAAGTGCTTGAACCAGGCCAAGTTGGAGTTCCCGATGATGAACGACCTAAATATCAAGAAACCAGCAATGGTTTATTTTCGTGGGTTATTTATCAAAGTGTTATATTTGCTAGGTTTTATCTCCCTATAGATGGATAACTTCTTCTGGTATTTACTTATGCTGGGGAAGTGAAAGGTTAGATTAATCAAATAGCAATCTATCAATGATGATAACGTCGTCAAACGAAAGCGATGGCAGTCGATTTCCGCTTTACATGTTCTCCTTTTCAATCAGGTTTTCGAACTTGAGGCGTTGTGCCTTATCATAATTTGTTTTAAATTAGGTTAACGTATGAAGCGAATTGTTAATGAGTCCTTATCGCAATTCCGTCATCGGAAAATAAATAATATTTTTGCACTGCCTTTGTTAAAAGGCTCTAAAGTAACAAAAATAGAATCACAACAATTAGAGGATGCTGCGGTTCTAAACTTACAATGATTGAATTAGTGATGCATTTATTTGTATTTATTTATTTGTATGACAATGACGTCGGCTTGGGTGGAAGCGGATGTTTTTCTAAAGAAATACACGTCCTCGGTTTTGATTTGTTCCCTTTTCTTAGTTGTTGCCGTTTTTAATAATCCCGGATGGATATTATTACCACAATCATATTTCATTTCTTTTTTGATTCTAAAGTTTATGGTAGATAAAAAATGCTTAAATTCTAGTTTAAATATCATCTCTTCAGTTGATAAGGATTTGTTAAGTTTATTGATATGTAATCTTAAATTAATTGTTAAAACAAATAATGATAATTATTATCATGCTGAAAACAGAAGACTACTATTTATTGGCCGGAGCTTCATGACCTCACCGACTCACAGAAGACAGACGTGAGATTTTGTTGCATCCATTAAGGGTGGCGATTATTGAAATGATATCTTTCCTACCAGCAGGAATTCTTAATGACCTTATCAATGTCATTAGTGGCAAGTACAAATAGGCGAAGGAGGCAGGAAGGAAGGGGTTGGACATCGTGGACCTGAACCGAACGGAATAAAGTCTATCCTTTAGATAGGAAAAATTCCATTTCAGCAATCCAGGTTCGAAGCCGGGAACGGATAATTTGAAGAGGATTAGATTGTGGGAGATTTTGTCGAATGCTTTACTGAGGTCGGTCGAGACCACATCGACCTCGTAACCGTCTTCTAGTGCTGAGAGTGTAAAGGAAGTGAACTCAACGAGACTGGTTGTAGTTGATCAGCGATTGTAAGGTAAATGGTAAATGGGACAGTTTGGTAATGGGACCGTAGTTCTGGACATTGTTTTTGGGACCCTTCTTGTGGATGGGGTTGATGAGGACGTTTTCCAAATGGGGGGGCGAGTACGACTTGAGAAAGTGATTGATTGAAGATCAGTGAGAGGGGCGCAGAGAGGATGGACGAGGATTTCTTGAGGAGGATTGCAGGGACATCATCAGAGTCCGATGTAAACTCGTTTTTGAGTTGCAGTATCTATTAACGTCGGATTAAAGGAGTTGTGGAGAGGGGGCTTAGGGGGAAAAGTTAGGTAGGTAGTTGAAATATATAGGGTCAGGAACAAAGAAGTCATTGGTATAATGACTGATTGAAGTGAGTGGCGAAGAAGTTAGCAATAGTAACAGGATCAGATGAGGTATGAGAGACTAAGGTAAGCGATATGGAATAACCATAGGATCTACGTTTATGATTGACCAACTGGAAGAAGGTTTTGGGGTCATTTTCGAGATTGGTCTGAGTTCTGGTAAGATAGTTGCGATAAAGCGTGTCGAAAAGTTCAGCGAATTGCAGGCAACAGCTCAGTTGGAGCAGTGAGGTATAGTTCGATTTCGAGAGAAGATGATCCATAACTTATTCCTCTTGTTACGCAGGGAGCGCAGCTTGTGATTGTACCATGAAGGGGAAGAAGTTGATGTTCTTTGTCTAGAGTAGGGAACGAACAGGGAAATAGAGTAAAGGGTTTCGGTATATAAGTGGGTGATGGTATAGTGTTTGGGATGATAGTGAAGAACGTGTGAATCACCAACAATTGAACCAATGCGTAACACATCAGGCTACCGGCCCTGCGAACGAATTCGATTTCTAAACTCAAGTACACTCAACTGATGCGGAATTGTTATGTTATCGCTACGGTATACGGCTCTGATGCATTTTTTATTCGATTTTCTTTCGGTGTTCTTCACTATTTGCTTGTGTATTGTGTGTGTATCTGTTAGAAACGCCACCCTACACCCTCCTCAGTAACTTTGTTACGATCAGCTTCGTGTGCGAGTGGACTCGGAAGAAGGCCAGGAGAAGAGGGGTATGGTGGTGGTCTATAAATGTAAGGACGAAGGGGCTGGGTGAGACATGAATTGATAGGGTATATTGTAAAGATGAGGTCTGCTGCGTACACAAGAGGTTTCGAACGTTACTGACCCGACAGAGCAAGAATCATCTAGTCGATCAACGAAGAGACATTCCTTGGAAGAGGTGGGATGGGGTGAAATGTGATTGATAGCATTAAGAGCTAGGTCGAGAACTTGAATACGCTGGGATGGCAGTATATAGAAGTATCGCGTATTGCGACGATAGTGAAGAACGTGTGATTCGAACTGACGCCATGACGGTTAGAATCACTAAAAATTGAATCAATGCTCAACACATCAGGCCACTGCCGCGTATACGAATTCGATTTCTAAACTCAAGTACACTCACCTGATGTGGAATTGCTATGTTATTGCTTGGTATACGGCTGCTGTATTTTTATGGGGTGGTATATAGTTGGGTAGAGCTGGGAGAGTAAAAGTATTTGGAAACTGATTGGTGCGGTGGGTTAATAGAATGGGTTTTGATGAAATTGGGATATTTGTTTGATGTTATTGGGTCGGGCGGGTGTGACGCGATGAGCAGGGAGAGTGTGGCTTAGCGGCTAAGAGCCGTTGGCAAGGGTGGGTTTAGGGTTAAATCAGATTTTATTAGAAGGACGTTTGGAGGAAAAACTTTTTTTACGAGGGAGTTTGTTGTAATCGGTTTCTGTTTATAGAGGGAATCACAGTTGTCTTGATTAGGTCGGGAAGGGGGAAGGGTTGGTTTGGGGCGGGCAGTACGAAGATTGCAGTCGAGATTGGTGTAAGTATTGGCCGGTTGGTAGATTTTGGGACGGGTGGGGGGGGGGGGGGGGGTAGCCAGTTTGGAGGATTGGATGCGATCTGGTAAAAAGCTATGTTGGTGAGATATTTAAGGAGGGGTCTTGAATTACAGGGGGGGGGGGGGGGGGGCGTTTACAAGTGGGACCATATTTATGAATAAGGGAAGTGTTGAATTTAGTATCATTTTTAAAAACGGAAAATTGACCCAGTTTTAGAGCGCCACCTGTCGGGTGAAGGAATAGCTATTCATAGGGAGAGGGGATGTAAAAAGAAAATGAGTTGGAGGACTGGTTTGGGATCGTTAATAATGCTGATTGCGTCATTCTTTAAGAAGAAGTTGGATACCTAGCAAGCATCAGCGTTTGTGGGGATGCCGGTGATAGTAAAAGCAGATAAGTTGTTTTTACCCAATTTGGTGATTTTTTCACTCTACTCTTTAAGGGGGCACGTACATCCAAGGCGATGAATAGTGGGGCAGGCATGGTCTCGGAGGCTTAGCAACAAGTTGGGAACTAGAGAATCTTGTCGGGGACTGTTGTTCGGTTTATAAAGAGTAGGGGAACCGGCTTTGCCAGCGGCCGCGTTCGATTTTGTAGTTAGTACAGCCACGAGCAAGCTACGGATTATTATAAAATGTTTTTACAAATGAAGGCGTTAAACCCTCGGACATTTTTTCTCGCTTGAAGGCCCTTTTTGGTGATGATACAATGTCTCAGAATCGTGTGCATATGAGGGACAGCTAATTTAAATGTGTGCGAGAACGTATCGAAAACGAAAGTCATGATCGACGCCCAAGGACAAGTCATACAGAAGACAACATTCGTGCCGGTTGAGGGCTTATTGAAAGGGTTCGCCGCTTAATGTTGGAGAAATCTCATCAGAAGTGGGTATCAGCTATGGAAGTGTTCAATCCATTATCACTGGTGCTCTTAGCTTCAAAAGAATTACTGCTCGTTGAGTTCCGAGGTTATTGGCTGTAAATCAAAAACAGGTCAGGATATATTGGAAGAAATGGGCTGGGAAACCCCCGAACATCCTCCTTATAGCACAGACTTGTCTCCCAGTGACAATTTTTTGTTGTGGTTTGCGACGCATGCGCCCCAAAAGTTCTCAGCTGAGAGCAAATGCGGTTCCCATCTCGCAGATATTTTCTTCATAGCCAATTTATCATGAAAATTGACGGATACCTAATGAGGAATGATGCTTACTACAAACAGACCATTAGCTATGCTACAAGCGCCATCGTAAGCGTTTCTAAGGACTTATTGACGTAACCTCGTACTACATATATCATTGAAATAAATAATTTTATATATTTTATTTTTTTGTAAAACTTTGTAAAATTATTGTTTGGCAAAATCTATTTGTAATTTTATATAGTTTGTGAAATTTATTTATTTTTTATGTATATATATATATGTATATGTATTTTCTTTTTAGGTTGCGGCAGTACTCTGATCTAAAAGACTTTCATTTTCATATTGTTGATTATTTTATTTTCGGGGCAATGTTGGCAATATCTATGATTACTGGAATCTATTTTGGCTACTGCAGGTTAGAAATTTCTATACATATATTAATAACCTTCGAGAGTCTACATTATACAAATACTTTTAGAAAACCAACAATCACAGAACCAGAACAGGCCAAGGAGATTAAACCGAGCCGATGGAGAAAAAGGTCATTAAATTTTGGATCAAAAAAACTAAACGAATACTTATTGGGGTCGAGGAGCTTGGCCACATTTCCAGTGGCGATGAGTTTGGTTGGAAGGTGAGAATTACTACGTCTACGTTTTAAAAAACTGCCAATGTGTGTTTAAAAAAATTCGAATACCGGGTATGTTCACTTTGGTATTGACTGTTATCGTTCTTATAACATTTTTCAACAATATCTATGAAAAGAATATTTAAAGTACGAGTAGTATTTAAAAGTGGTACTCGCAAGTGGTGGATATCAATATTACGACGGGTTTTAAGTAAAGAGATTGGCGCCGTCCGGTAATCGCTTCTGAAGGAGGAAACAATTTGCTGTAAATATACCAAGTTTGCGTGCGATAGAATCGGTAGGTCCATCGTCTTGTGATTGCTGTGTCCCATTGCTGGTGACATTGGTTAAGGTTTCGTATTCGGATAGTTGTGAGTTCAATTTTGTATGCATTGGATTCATTTGCGTTCAATTGGCTCAGCTTATATGTATTCCGCCGCTACTCTCACTTCCGTTCCTCTGAGTATCCAACTCGCAATCCACTATTGTTTCAGACATCATTCTGTAGGCTTTACATATTCTCAGGCATCCTCTTCATTGGATGGATACCAAGAGCTTGATGTATGAGCCGTAAACAGTAGATTAAGTTAGCATGTGAGTTACATAAATGAGGATTAATATGCTACAGAGGTTAGGAGCAATTCGTCCCATCTTTTTAGGCCCGCTGACATTTGACATTACTCTCAGATTCCCAGTGCTATGCGTATTGTCTCTGCGTCATGTGGTGCTTAAAGTACCTGAGATGATTAAATATAATCCGTAAGTATTTTTTGGTGGGGTTGCATTCAGTTATTTTTCCACCAACGTGAAAACTAATTTGTTCAATTTTTATGGCTGGTCGTCATCATCATCTCTGCTAGTTCTAGTCCGTTTCTGAGCCAGTCGAGACGTTTTTGTTTGGTCGATTTTTTTTGGGGCGTTTTTACTGTGTGATTATTGTTGAACAGTCTAATCCTATGATTTATATTACTAATTGTTTATCTATGTTCAATGATCCGTCATGCACCACGGCCCATAAAAGTGCTCCGAGCAATGAGCCTTGTGGTATTTCTTCGGCATATATTACTCGCATCATCCTATCTGTGAAGTATGAGACAACTATCTTAAGAAGATAGCCCGGCATTTCGAATTGATGCTAGGTAATGAGTCGTGCTAAATGTGTTCTTGACATCCACCCTAATGACTGTACTGTATTGCTTTGTGGTACCTTTTGGTTCCCACGAGCTACATCTACATACTGCCACCGTACTCCATTTTCGTTTGAAATCGAGCCTGCAATTGTGAATCGTCATCTTCGCTCCGTGCATTGCTCCAGTTTCGCTACCTTTTCAGATATATAGATAGTTATTGAGGTGGTTTATTACCCTTGGGATCAGTACTAGATTTTCTTTCTTCTAGCATCTTGGGGAATGCCATTTTGTATTTTGTACTGAATATTTTTAGCCGGAAGTTTGTGTTGTTTATTTTCGCACGTCGTGAACTATTACGTGCACTATCCCAAAGAGGAATTTTAAATGTATTTCGAAATAGCGCAATTTACTTAACACAAAAAAGAATTGGTTTTTAAAAAATAAATATACTATTTTACTATTTATTGGCCTGTAGGAACCCGGAAGTTCTTGACCTCATCAATTCGACTCCGCCACCGTTCCCTGTGCACTCTCCTTCCACGATTGACCATATGATCCGATCTCCTCAAGGTCAAACCTTACATTGTCCTCCCATCTCCGTCCCGGCCGTCCTGCCTGCCGGTCTATTTCCCGTTGGTCTACCGTCAAGAATTCTACGCACGGTCCTATCGTTGCTCATTCGCGCCACGTGTCCGGCCCATCTTAATCTTCGCGACTTGATTACTCTCACTATTGTAGGTTTACGGTATAGCTCTTCCAATTCGTGGTTGTGGAGTTTCCTCCATTGTCCTGCCTCTTCGTCATATTTACCGCAAAGAAACCCCTTAGAACTGTATTCTCGACTACGAGGAATTTGTTTTCTTCCCGTTTTGTGAGGGCCCATGTTTCGCATCCGTATAGAACAATCGGCATGGTTTATGGTTCTATAAACACGGAGCTATATATTGCGTGATAGTGGTCTGGATTTCAGCAGTTTACTCACTGCATGCCAACTAGCGTTGCCGGAGCTAATTTCCTTCGACATTTCGTCACGGGTCGTTAGTATTGTTCCCAGGTATTTAAATTCTTTGACATTTTCAAATATTTTGCCCCTGATGTTTATGTGTGTTCTCTGAGGTCCACGTTTGAACAAACGTTTCAAGTAAGAGTGATGTCCGGTCATATCCTTGGATGATATGAGTATGTCCTCGATATATGCGTAATCAAAATCAAGTCCTCGAAGGGCAGGGTCAATGTGACTTTGGAATGCTTGGAAAGTCATCACCTTGAACTCAAATAAATTCGAAGGTGTTGTGATTGGGTTTTTTTTTTGGTACGCCCACTGGCGCTATCGGGATTTGATCCTCGTTGGGTCGGCATTGAGAAGACAGTGGAGTTGAAAAATGCGTGCAAATGCGTTTTGGGGTACCGCCCAGGAGTTGCCACAGCGTTCAGCATCTGGTATTCGCCGCCTTGGCGCCCCTTCACGTTGTCCTTTTTTACAAGGTAGAGAGGGTTTGCCCAAGGGCTGTCCGATTGTCATATCCATTTATGAGTATACAATCATACTTGAGAGGGGCTCCGCGTAGTTTTTCCGCTGTTAGTCATCTCAGACCTTCTCGTACTGATTGTTCGCGAACTGCGTTTATTAATATAATGAAAGATGTCTGTTTTGGTTTATCGTGATTTCTTAAAAGGAATTGTTACCTAAACAAGTTCAGTGTATGAACGATTTTCAGTGTGTAGGATAACCTCGATGCTTCTTAATCCTCTGCGTTCAATAGTTTGGAGTGAGAAGTTTTCGGGTCCAGCAATTTGTCCTTCGCTATATGCGTCAAAACTTAATATGTAATCTGTAACAGGGGAGGTGGCGGAGTCCCGTCGAATAGGTCGGTAAGATTGAAATTTAATACAATAATCTCCGGTCGGTATTGGAGAATTGTTCGCGGCGGTTAACTTTAGCATGTCTAGCATTTTATTTGCATGTGCGAGGCAATGTTAGGGACATAAGTTGTGTATTTACTTTGTGCTTGTTCGCCGCTTGATCTTCGACCGAGCAAGGGGTTAATGTTTTTCAAAGTACAATCCACGAGCATCTACTAATTTGTCACACCAACCCTCTCATACCCCGTACGCCCGCTCAAGGGCTTCGACTGAAACCTCCTTCAACGCTCTTTTCATGGCTGCTCGGATAATATCACTGCTGTTAAAACTCTCAAATAACAGTCGGCGGGAGCTAAATCGGGACTGTTGCCGGAACGTTGCCACGTTGTTTTGAGGAAACAAGGAACGAAGAACTCGCGGGCGCACAGAGACGAGTGGCTGGATGCATTGTCACGGAGTCATTCAGATAGCGGTGATGTTTTTTTTCCATTTTGGCAGATTTTAATCGAGTTTTGTACAAAATTCGATCGCCGAACGTTGCTTGAAAGTATTCACCATTGCGCATCATACGAGGGTTGCCTCTTATGTATATATCCCGAAGATTTGGCAACGCTAGTGTTGCAATCCGGCAATTGACAGCTCTGTCGTAAAGTTGGACATTTTTGAGGTTATACGCACTCAGAACGTTTTGACATACGAGCTCTATTTGTGTTGTTTACAGTAACTTAAAAGATTCATCTCGGCCCAAAAATGGAATTAAATCGTCAACATTTTCGTGCGATTATTTTTTACAACTTTCGCCGTGGATTAACTCAGCAACAGTGCATGGATGAACTTAATTCAATTTTTGGCGGTGAAGCTCCATCAAGGACCAGTGTTTATCGATAGTATGGTGAATTCAATCGTGGTCGTAGTTCACTCCAAGATGAATTTCGTGAAGGTCGTCCAAAATTAGTTGTTGTTCCGAAAACCATTGATGCTGTGCGCGAACTGATATTGGAAGATCGTCATGTGACCTATCGTGAGATTGAGACAACCTTAGGCGTTAGTGGGACCAGCATACATTCAATATTGCATAAACATTTGACTGTCAAAAAAATTTGTTCGCGTTGGATCCCACACAATTTGTCAATCGCCCAAAAAAAGGCTCGTGTCAATTGGTCGAAAGAAATGCTCAAAAAATACGGTCGCGGTGCTTCGAAACACGTCTATGACATCGTGACAGGTGATGAATCGTGGATTTACGCGTATGAGCCCGAAAGTAAACAGCAGTCGGCTGTCTGGGTGTTTCAAGATGAGCCAAATCCAACAAAAGTTGTTCGCGCACGAAGCACTTCCAAGCAAATGGTCGCCTGTTTTTTCGGAAAAACTGGACATGTCGCAACCGTACCACTAGAACAACGCAGAACAGTCAATTCTGAGTGGTACACAACCATTTGTTTGCCAGTTGTCTTCCAAGAAATCAGGAAAACCAACCGCCGAAGACGGATCACTCTTCACCACGACAATGCGAGCTCTCACACATCGGCTGCGACAACTGCATTTTTGAGCACCCAAAACATCGATTTGACGGGTCATCCGCCGTATAGTCCTGACTTGGCACCGAATGACTTCTTTTTATTCCCGTACGTAAAAAACAAACTGAGAGGTCAACGTTTTTCGACACCTGAAGAAGCGGTTGCTGCATTCAGAATGCATGTGTTGGAGATACCTCAATCAGAGTGGCAAAAGTACTTCGACAATTGGTTCAAACGCATGCAAAAGTGTATAGATCTTCATGGGGAATATTTTGAAAAACAATAAAGTGATTTTCGATGATCAATATTTGTTTTTGTTCTCTAATCCCGAAATATAAAAGGCAACCCTCGTAACACGGTCTCTAAGCAAGGTTGCATTAAATATGCTATCCTGATCTTTCTAATTTGATTGACCATTGAACTACGAATTGCGAAGTTAAGTGTGCCCCCACTTCACCCATTCGGTTCGAATATGCTGCGACCAGAAGAGTGCGGCAAAAATTTGACTTTTGCAACTCATCCTGTTGTAGTATATGCAGAGCTTTTGCGACGATAGTGAAGAACAGTGTGACTAGAAACAACGCTAAACGGTTAGAATCAGTAACTGGTTAAACTAAAGCTCAACGCATCAGGCCGCCTTTTTTTACACTAGCGCGCGCACAAAAGGGGGTTTTTGAAGTACCCTTGAGTGTCAGAGCACAGCGGGAGCGGAAGGAAAGGAAGTGGATAGGAAAAGGAGGTATCGATGTACATTGGTCTTAAATGCCTGGACATCGCAACGTTGAGGAAACACATGATCAGGTAGAACATTCCACATTCGTATGGTTCAGCTAAAGAATAACCCTCTACGGTTATTTGTGCGCCTGAAGTTGAGTTTCAACGTGAATTGATGCGCATTCTCAGATTGACGGATATCGGGGGAAAATGTCTGAAGGGGCGGGACACATTCAGCAAGTTCAGTTGAACAACGACCGTGATATTACCTATATCTCTTGTGATAGGCATGATACGTTGCGCCTATGTTCTGTCGACGGAATTGTTTGACTTAAAGCTGGTTCTCCAATAAGTTTCACTGCTCGTTTTTGCATCCTATCAAGCACATGTAGTGCAGTTTTGAATGCGCCTGACCAGATATGGGAGTTGATCTCCCTTTTGGAACGAATATACGCTTTGTAAATAGTGGCCAGGTTGGATGGAGCGAAATATTTTTTGCATCTCTTAAGGAACCCCATATATTTGCCCGCACTTTTCGCAGCTTCAAATATGTGGTCGCTCCAATTAAAAGTCGAATTAATTCGAGTGGCGAGGATTGAAAGTTCCTTTGTCGATGCAAGTACCGTTCATCGACAGTATTTTTACTTTGGAGTTCGCCTTTGACAACAGGAAATAGCACTGAGCTTTTAAGGCATTGGATTCTACTCGGTTCGATAAACCCCATTGATATATCTTGCTGAGGTCCCAATCCAATGTATTAAGCATACCCTGCTGATTGGTTATGAGGTTCGAAGAGCTTGGTCGGGAATGTTCGTATGAGTGTGAGAAACTCAACGTGCTGTCATCAGCAAACGAGTGAGTTGTGGATAATGGACAAGGGGTTATTTAGAAAGATGAGAAAAAGAGTGGGCGAGAGTCCCGAACCCTGGGGACCACCTGCATTAATTTGATGGGAGACACATTTGTCACCGTCAAGAAACACTTGAATTGAACGATTAGAAAGATAGTCTTTTATCCATTGGATCAGGGAATTGTCCACTCCATATGAATGTAATTTTGATAATAGGGCTGGATGCCAAACTCTGTCGAAGGCTTTTGAAATATCCAATGCGACTACCTTGTTTCGCCGAAGTAGTGGATGGAATAGCTCGACTTTTTAGTAAGGTACGTCATGAAATCTGCTGTGAACCTGCTGCTACGCAAGCCATATTGGCGGTCATTGATGAGGTTATTTGATTCCAGATATTCCGAAAGTTGACGGTTGATAAGTGATACCATTCCTTACAAAGAATAGAAGTTAGTGCTTATGGGCCGATAGGAAGAGGGGAACGATTTATCGTCTTTCTGGGGAATTGAGGAGGTCATTTGATTCCAGATATTCCACAAGTTGACTGTTAATAAGTGATTCCATAACCTTCGAGAAAATAGAAGTTAGTGTTATGGGTCGATAGAAGAGAGGGACGATTTGTCGCCTTTTTGGGAATTGGCAGAATGTTCGTTGACTTCAATTTATTTGGGAAACGACCAGTAGAATAAGACAAATGTAAGAGTTTTTGCAGTGGTTTAGCGAGTGAAGAGGAATATCTGTTCAAGAGGGTTGGGGGAATGCCAGACCAGCGGATTTGTTTGCATTTAGCTCCTTGAGTGTGCAGGCAACAGTACGTTCGGAAGTGAATCTGGCTCATGGTGTGGTGCTTATGCTCAAGTTGAGGCGGAACTGATGTGGCATCAGGCAGCGTTGAGTTGGCTCCAAAATGTGCAGCAAGTAGATTCGCCTTCTCTATTGCAGTGGTGACTAGTCTGTCATCGACTATTAGCGAAGGAATGGATGAGGAGACTGAGTTTTGTATGTTTTTGACGAATGTCCAGAAGTTTCTACTACCTGTGGGAGAGTGTAGTATTTTTTGTCTTACTCTCTCGTCATGTAAGAACTTTTCGCGTTGAATATGCACATTGCAGTCATTTCTAGCTCTCCTGAATCTTTTCCGGTTTTCCTCAGTATTGTTTGATTTACATAACCCGAAGCTCAACCATTTAGCCTTACCGGCTTCTCTGCACCCGGAATCGAATCACATATTTTTCTTGGGTTTGATACTCTTTACCCTGTGTGGAATAAAGGTTGGCATACTAAGTAGAATCGTGTCTGTCAATGTGTCCGCTATAGAGTCAACATCGTTATCGAGGTAAAATAACGACCAATTTATCTTCCCACAAAAAGTCGTTCAGAACTTCCCAGTTGGCTTTCTCATAGAACTAGACTGTTCTTTTGTGAGTTTTCTCGTTAGCGTTGCTGTTGGTTAGAGGAAATTTAGCTGACACTAGACAGTGCTCTGAAGTGCCCAAGGGCGAAGAAACTTCAATTATGTATCTGTTCGTGTGTGAGGTGAGAAACAGGTCCAGTGTGTTGGCGAAATGACTATCTACGTCATTTCATTGACATTGTTGGTTCATTGACAAGTTGAGTTAAACTATTTGAATCAGCAAAGAGCTGGAGATGTTGGCCTTCAGGTGTTGTGTGTCCGAAGTGACGAATCCACAGAGAGTTCGCACATTGAAATCACTCGCAATAACGATTTCAGTGTGCGGATATAGGGTCAAGATCCTGTGGATAGAATCAGATAGAGCATCAAATTCGTTAAATGATGCGTTTGGGCCTCTGTAAAGAAAGCAGTAATGTATAATATGCATACGAACGTGAAATTTTAGCCAGACGATGTTAAATTCTGGATTGCAGCAGAGCCCTTATTGTGACAGAAGCTGATAAGCAATATCACTTCGTATGTATGTGGCTAGACCACGATGAGGAAAGAACAAAGGCACTAAGTTATAACCGGGTGTAGTAAAACCAGAGATATCTATCAGTGATTACCTGGGTCTTGCTAAGTGCAAGGATTGCTGGTTTCTGGTCGGAGACGTGGCAGACACATCTTAGGTCGCGAATGTTGCAAAGATCGACGCGAAATTCCATTGACATGGCCCTGCGCAGAAAACCAATACCGTCTCGGGAAAGGATGGAAGTCAGGACCAGCGTTAGATAAGCGAAAGCGACCACTACAGGTGTTATGTCCTTGTAGTAGGTGCCCCATTAAATCCGTGCCGAAATCCAGGTCACATCCTTTCCATGACGAATATTACACCACTAAGATACCAAAAATTCTCCAAAGATTATATATCAATCGAGAGTATCGATGCCTGATGCCTGAGGGACGCAACATGGGTGCCAAAAAGAGGAAAAACAGGCTCAAGGAATGGAAAGGGTATGAGAATTTCCGTCACTGTATACCTTCACACAATTTTCAAACACTACGGCGTCAATCCCATAAATATCACTGCATTACACTCAGACGTGTGTGTGGTGATCCGGTGTTGTTCGGGTGCTGTTGCTGCGATGATTACTGGTGTAGTTGCCATGCAAACTTACTGCAGTGTAGCTATGGTTTTGGTAGAAGTAGAAATGGCTTTATTTGAACACTTTATAGTTTTAGTCTTGCTCCCTTCACGGATGAGTTCGAAGGTTCAAACGTAAAAGTCGGCGAAGCACTTGATTTGGGAATTGCCCCATTCGGCGAAATAAGTAATAAATTTGGTCGTAGTTTAGTAGTCTATAAAGATGATCCATTTTGGTCTTGGCTCTAAAGGATCTCCTATTGTTGATTTAACGATGAACTAGAGTACTGGTTGATGTTTTATCAGGGAGTGGTGTCGTAAAATGATTGATAATCGGTATTAATCGGAATCAGGTCATATTGCGAACAGGAAAAGAGACTTTGTGGCACTTTCTAGCTATTTTCTCTATTCTCACATCTACACCCGGTTGGTCTGTGTCGGTGGCACATAATAGAATCACCTTGATTCGTAAGAAAGCATGTATGTTGTATGTATGAATAACGCGTTTATTGTACAATAATTTAACAAATCTTGACTTAGGACTAAATGCTAAACCCTATTTTACAAACTTTTCTTATTCTTAAAATAATTTACTGGCTCTACACGAGCACTCTAAATTACACGATACAAGTTTGTGTAATGCCTTTCGGCGTACCATATTATTTTTATATATTTATATTCTTATATTTTTATATTTTTATATATTTCCTGGAAGAAGTTCTCTCCCTTTTTTTTCTTGTTAAATAACATAAAATAAAATAGAAGTTAACAAACAAACAAACAAAAGAAAAGAATATTAACAAACATATTAACAAAATGTTAACATACAGAGTTTTTAAAACGAAAAGGAATCTAAATGTAAAATGGAAACGAAAAGGAAGAATAAATATATATGAAAAGGGAAATGAGGAATGGGAAGGGAAAGCGTAGCGTCTGAAGATCTTGTGGCGGTTGCGCCAAATCCCACGGTTTACCTTTCTGAAAAACCCTCATAATCATCACCCAAGACGCTCAAGTCCTCGCCAATGCATTCGCATTCGGCACCTAAAAATGCTGCACGCATTTAAGAGATCAAATCTATGATCTTTAAGTCCCTGTAAAGAAAACTTACCTTCATGCATTCTCTTCGCATACCACTGCTCCTTAAGATTTCTTTATTAGCTTACCAGGAATTTCCAATCATTTTCGGCATCTACGTCGCCAGTCAAATTTCCTTAGATGAATTCCGGTAAACAAAATAATTAGATTTACATACATTGTAACCTCCATGACAGGGATCATAAATACTGCGCCCAGCCGCGCCATGTGTACAACAATGTTCCCTATATACACATTGGCTGGCGACTTACACCCTAGGGACCAAAGCAAATACGCATTCCGCGTCTCTTGCATCAATGGAATCCTACAGCATATTCAAATGCAAATAGGAACTCAATACCTACCCTTACTAGCGATGCCATTAACACATTTCCCATTGTGTAAATGGAAAAACCATTAGCGCTTCTTCCTAATGGCGATACATTTACCTACGCATCCGCACCACAGCATAGACACAGGTCAAAAATCTCTTTTATCCTACATAGTTCTGGACCCGTTTCCCAGTAGCCTTCTCACATAAACAAACATCTCTACGATTCTTTCCCTTTCTTTGTGTTTCAGGTTATTCACCATATCGTTGAGCCATGAAAAGAACCGACGTACACGCACAGTTGTGTATCGTGAAGATCTCTTCTATGAGATCGGTTTGGTTACTCAAAAGAGAGACTTTACGTCTTTCTTGGAACAGGAAATGCACCCTTAATTTAAGAGAACCTATTTCCCAGCTGAATTTCTTTTAACAACGATTGAATATCGAGTCCTTTACCATCCTTCGACCCGAACAGGTCGAGGCTCCATCGCTACCCTGGTGCGTACAGGGAAGCGATAATGAAATATAACGTTTGTGTCGTTGTCTCCGCGAGTCGATATTAAGTGTTCTTAAATTAAATATTAACGTTTACCTACGGAAAATAAAAACCCGATGTTTAAATAATAAACTACACCAGTGCGTTTTAATTGTTCCTGTTTTTCTTGGTGCTAGTGTTCGCTGTTTTGTTTTAGACAATTTTTGTGTTAAACTCGTCGTTGGTGTTTGTGATTCGTCTTTTCGTCGGTGGAGTTTTTATCAACTCACATCCTTGTAGATGTCAACATAAAAACTAGCCACAATCTGACTATATTTGCGGATTTAACTCCTTTCTTCATTGTCAATCCACCACCAGTTGGGATGGGATCGGTCATTTATAGATTTATCTCGATCGCCTCTTGCCATGCTAAAGCGCAAGTGAACTGCAGCATGTAATATATCACTGTTATAAAGAGTCCGTTTGTCCCTGGCACCACGAAAAGGGTGGTAAATAATAGGGACTCCATGCTTGTCTTGGATGAGACCTTTTCTACCCAATAGAGGGAACGCTTCAGGTGGGATAAAACCATTTTGGAGTGTATTCTCCAGATACATGTCATTGGGGTAGTATGCTCCCGAGATAAGATTATTTTCGCCGTACATTGCCATTGCAGTGTGACCACGAATAATTTTGATAATGAAATTGTCTATCCTATTCAGTCCTGATTTGTCATACAGTGTCTTATTAGGATAGGATTTCCTGTATTGAGACTCAGGTGTTCTATGTAATCCGAGGCACATGCGAAACTTTTCCATGTACGATGGGGAAACGTTAAACCATACCGGGCAACCATACACCAATATTGGACGAATAAATGCTGAGTACGAAATTATTTTAACTTTGTAATTTAGGAGACTATTTCGAAACAGACTTCTTGTCATTGCATTTGCAGTTTTAGCTGCGGAGAGGGCAGCTGCTATGTGCTTATCAAAGTACAGATATTGGTCCATCCAGATACCAAGGTACCTGACAACAGTTTTCATTTCCAGCGGAAGATTATTGCTTCCTACAACGGAAACGTTTTTCCAATTATTCCTTGTATCTCTTGAAGCTGTAGAAAGAGGTGTTCTGAAAAGGATGGTTTCTGTTTTTGGGAAGTTAATTTTCAATTTCCAATCGTCACAAAAGCGTTTGATTTTATTGAAGTCATCTTGAACAAGTCTGTTAATGGCATTGATATTTTTTTCTGATCTGTACACCACAATATCGTCGGCATATGCAATAGCATGATTAAGAGACCCAACTAGATCATCAGTATAAATATTGAAGAGAATGCGAGAATTCACGGCTCCCTGCTGTAAGCCATTTTTAATATAGAAAGTTTTATTGGAGATTTTGTCCCCACATTTTACCACAAATTGTTTATCCATTATCATATCGTAAATGATGTATAACAGATATTCAGGCAAACCTAGATTTGATAATTTATATACAAGTCCTTCTAACCATACGGTATCGAAGGCCTTTTCAAAGTCAACCAAACATACGCCTGTGCATTGTCGTTTTGCCTTGTTCCACTGTATATCGGAAACTAGTTTTGTAGCTGCATGAACTGTGTCGTGCCCCGCTCTAAAGCCAAACTGGTTGTTCGGAATGATGTCGTTTTCATCACACCAGTTTATCAATGCCTTATTTATGATTTTCTCGAATATTTTGCTAATGTTTGGAAGCAGATTAATCGAGCGAAGGTTAGCAGGGTTGCTCCTGTCCTTGCCCTTTTTGGGGATGGGATGTACTACTGCTATTTTCCAACGTCTTGGAAAGTATGCATTATTTAGAGCGTTATTGAACAAGGTAGTGTAAATTTTCACCGCTTCCGGAGGCGATGTTTAAGAACTGTATTCGGAATACCATCTGTCCCAGAGGATTTCTTGTTTTTAATGGATCTAAGGATGTCCATGAGTTCATTCTTATTCACAAATATATTTGTGTGCAAATTTCTAAGCAGCGCATCCGCTCTATTGTTTTCACTGAAGATGGTGAAACTTTTGTTTTCGGAATGCCAACTTTGTCGTTCATTGTGCAGCAAAATATGGTTTTGGATAGCTCTGTTTTCGATATCGAGGTTAGAATGGATGGATTCATTCACTTTGTGTACTGCCTCGAAACAGGCGCCAATAGAGTTCGCTTTCTCCTGTGGATCCTCGGCTACTATTAATTATTCGCGGAGTTAATGTATTTTGGGGTGAGACCTGCGTTCAGCAATATTTGACAATTCTCGGGAGTCCTCGGGACTCGAAGGCAGGGAATGTCATTATGATCTTTTCTTCTAAAAACTTTATTTATTTGCGGAAACATATTCCCATCACTGGTTTTAATGGAGAGAATAATGCGTTTCCATTCTTCATTAATTACTGATCTGTAGTTGTCACGGATCAGCTTTTGAACATTTTAATCAATGACTTAATTGTCTTTATTTCTTGGCTATAAGGATCGCTGAACTGTCTGTAGAGCAGTTTGAGCTGGGAGAGCAGACCGCTGTTTTGTCTATACAGGGCATCAATAGTTGAGTTTCTGTATCTATTAAAATTCTCCTCCATGTGCGCCGCTTTTGGAATGGAACGGTGCATTGTTTTGATGACAATGTTGTCCATCGTTGAGAGATAATGGTCCATTTCCTCATTTCGAAAGTTTCTATTAGTCGGAGGATCTACGCCATTGGAGCGTAGTTCTCTTTTTATTATGCGATCAAAGCGCGACCAATGTGCTTTCGGAAAACGAACGAATGTATCTGGTCGTACTGCTCAAGTATTGCATGTTCGTTTGGAACATGTAAAACGGCGCCGAGGCCGCAATGGTCACTATCATACCCGATGGTGCGAAGGCAATTTCGAGTATTTAGGTCCGTGCCTAATAAATGTAGTCTCTCGTCCATCATAAGTAAGTCCAGAAAGGAGTTTCCTCTTGGATAAGATGGTGTACTTGTAGCGTACAATTCTAGTTTATATTCTGTTGCATTTGCTTCCCACCAGTTGTATAGTGCATTACCCCTTGTGTTTGGCGTGATATCACCCCAAGCACTGTGTTTGAAGTTGAAATCTCCCGCCAGAACAAAATACTAACTTGAGATTACGAAAAAGGGTATCCAGTTCGGTGATAAATTGTGAACACTGAGGAGCTTCAGGTGCATACACGGATACCATGCATAAGATGCCTTTGACGACGACTGTGCTTTTCGGAAATTAAAAGAATATATCTGGTCATACTGTTCAAGAAGTGAGTGTTGGTTTGGAACATGGTTTATGGCGGTTATTCCGTAATGATCACTATCGTATTCGATTGGACGAAGACAATTTCGAATAGTTAGATCCGTGTGTAATAATTGTATCTCCTCGTCCAGCAAAAGTACATCCAAGAAGGAATTTCCTCTAGGATAAAACCGAGTACTTGTAGCGTACAATTCTAGTCTTTGTTCGATGGCGTTTGTCGAACAACGCATTACCCCTTGTGATCGATATAAAGTTAACCCAAACACTATTTGACTTTTCAAAGGTATATCTATGTTATAATGCAAGCTTCCAGCAACTGAAATTTGTGTACATATGTGGTGTAAACGACCTTGTGGTGAATGCCTTTCTTAATTAGGACAGCAACTCCACCTCCTTGTGTGGCGTGTGGACGATCTCGTCTAATGACTTTATAGTTTCTGCAGCCCAATTTGTGCCTCTGGTTTAGCTTGGTTTCGCTAGCTAGAAGCACATCGGTATGTTCGGTTTCAAACAGGTTACCGAGATTATCCCTCCTTTCCACGTGGATTAGTGAATTCACATTCACAGCAATAACTTTTAGTGTTAAATTAGTTGGATAGTTCATTGTGGTATGTTGGGTTGTCTGAGAACAAGGACGAGTAAATAATATCTATTCGGGGCGCTTGTTCAGTCAGTTTTTTTTCAAATCCAGCAATCTGTCCTTGTATGGCTAACAGGATTGCTCTTATGTCTGAATTCGCCTCTGAAGCGGGCGCTTTTATGACGTTGCTTGAAAGTTCCGCCGCCGTTGTATTAATTGGATTACTAGACATTTGAGAAAATGATATGCTAGGTGCGGAAGATTTTGTGACATTACTTCCCTGTGCCGGGAAGTTTGAATTTAATGGACTGTCGGCAATTTGAGCGAATGATACACTGGGTGCAACGAAGTTATAAGAACGTACCTTCATTCGTTTCTCTTCTTCAAGTTGTTTTTTTTTTAAATTCCAATTTCGGACAACCTCTATAGTTAGCCGGGTGACCTGTATTTTTGCACAGGACGCAAGATAGTTTGCTCCTATCCTGAACCTGTTCTTTACCCAAGGGGCATTCTCCTACGGTATGATTGTTTTGGCACTTTACACATCTAAATTCCATACAGCAGTTAGATGCAACGTGGCCGAATCGTTGGCACCGCATGCACTGCAACACACGGTCAACTTTCCTTATTTTTTCCCAAATTATTGTTTGGTGGAAAATAACTAATATTCCTAAGTGCATCGACTTTGCTGTTGGGACTTAGGGAGACAATGAAGAACGACAACTTGCGGTTGCGACTTCGGGAGAGAGAAGTGGAATGGCTTCACATCAGTAAATTTTAAACTGTCATTTTCGACAGTTTGTAGTTCCGAGAGTTCTTCAGAGGTAAAAGAAGGATCAACTCCTTTAAGTAACTAATGGAGATAGTTTTCTCCGATTTAGGTGTGTACGTGAAGTACTCACTACTTGCTTCCCTTAGAGCAGATTTAATTTTATGATAGTTATCTAAACTATCACATAAAAAACCTATTTTAATGTTACTTAAATTTTTCGTTTCGAAATTTCTGCATGTTAACTTACCCAATTTAATTAGGTCCTTAGCATCCATAGCTAACTATGATGGGAGGCATTTTCTCCTTGTTATTGGCTGCTGCTTGATGGATTTCCAGCAGTTGTTGCTGTTGCTGATGCTGTTGCTTCTGCTGCTGTTGTTGTTTCTGGTCTTGCTGTTGAGTGTTGCTTTCTGATAGGGCTTCTTTAATTTGTCGCTCCAAATCGAACTTCTTTTTGGCGAGCTCCTCTTTCTTTTGATATCATCATCATCATTCGGCACTACAACCGGGATCCGGTCTTGGCCTTTTTTAGAAAGTCCCGAGACTTGTTAAATTTTCCATAATAATTTGTTTTTCCGGGCAAGGTTATTAGCCTTGCTTTTGATATAACTCCGCAATAAATTGAGCACGCTCGACATCTATGTCACTCATTTCTCTATTGCTGTTTTGGTGGTCTTCTGTTGCCAGTTCTTTGAATTTATTCCCTTCTCCGGAATAATGTTGCTTATCAGCAGGAGTGTGGTCATTCCTTCTATGAAAGGTTTTACCTTAGAGTTGGCTTTATTCCGTTTGGCAAGGAGGTTTGGCTGGACTTTGGGCCTCCTCTTTGAAATCACTTTTAGCACAGCTTTTCTTTTTTCCATTATTATTAGTTGCCACCGTTAGATCTAATGTTTTATTTGCAAAGCAACATGCAGCGACATCTGCTTTCATACGCATACACACTAACACACACACCGTTTTTTTTTTTGTTGATCGTGCGGTATGTACACGGCGGTAGACACGCCACCACACACTTTTGTTTCCTCTTTGAGGGAGACACACACCCACACGAGTTATGTTTTGGGAGATCACCGTTAGCAGTATCAAGATTCAAAATAAATTTGGACCAAATTTTCTTTTTTTTTTTATTCCAACTATGGAAAATTGAAACACCAAATCTTTATTCTATTCACATCTACTTTTATTCAACTTCTTTTACTTTTATTTTTCTTTGTAGTTTCTACATAATATTCTTAATAATTGTTACAATAAAAAGTGATTGTCATTTAGTATGGGATATTAGAACTATTGGCTAAACATCACTCGATGTATTTACAATGTTATATAATGTACATGTATATAAAGCTCTAATATTCACTTTATTTGGCTCTCAGTATTACCGAATATTGATCTAACACTGTTACTTCTTGAGCCTTACTATTTACTATTTTTTACACTTCGTTTTTCTCCGTTTATAGACGATGCAGACATTTTGCTCGCCTTCTAATTTTGCTGTTTAGTTAGTTCACAAATTAGTCTCAATCTTCTTTAGTACACACATTAAATGTCTTATCGTTTTAACGTTTTACTAATTTTCCGATACCACCTTACAATGTTCTTCGTTTATGATATTTACATGTATTTTAATTGTCTTACTGCTCCTTATTACTCCACATTTTACGTTCACGATCTTTCGCGACTTTCTTACTTTTACAATATCGTATTATCCCGAACTGCACTGTTTTCTAATAATACTTCCTAACACACAATTACTCGTTTAGCTCCCTCCGCTCATGCACTTTTTTTTATTGTTCACTACCAGACTTTTTCTCCAACCAACGATTCCGACCACTTCCACGATCTACCTTCCACTCTGACCATCCACTGACAAGCCTAACAACCGACTACTTGCCAATTTCCTCCTAATCGTTTCACAAAACTTCGGGGTCAATACCTCCCGATGACGATACCGCAATTACATTTTAATTGCCCCAATTTTCGTTTGTTGGCTTCAGTTCGCAATCACGGTGTTACGCTGAACCGCTCAATATTTCCTCATTGGCTTGAACTCAGTTCACCTTCTACGGTTGCGAACTGACCCAATTAATTGCATTTCTGTCGATTGTGCTGGAACATGCAGTTTAAACGTTTCTGCAATTTAATTGTTCCGGAATATGCAGTTAATAGCTTTTGCGTTATTGGGCAATTGCTTTTGGCATATGCAATCAATTGCTTTTGTATTATTTGGTTATTGACTTTAAAATATGCGATTAATAGTTTTATCGCCCCGGGGGGTCATTCGAGTTTAAAATCGGATGGCGTTTTTAGGTTTAGGTATGTCAATGATCTCTTGTATGTCATCTTTATATATGACATCATCGACACACATCGCCCGTGTACGCGACGAGTATAAATGAACCGAAGTGTTACGGCTCCAACGCCGTGCTTCCTCTTTCGAGGGAAGAGCGTGGAGGTTATTATAATTATTAATAATTAAGGGGTTATTAAATAATTAAACTTTTCTTTATTTAAATATTTTGTTTTATTTTTATTTTATCGAACTCAGCTATCTCAAGCTGAGCTCTCTTCTTTCTACTTTTTTCATATGAATTTACTTGTTTATATAGAACATTTTGTTCTAACTGACTGTGGCGTATAAACTGAACAAAACAATCTAGAAGTCTCTGTGACTTAGAATTTTGAATAAACTTTGAACGAAAATCAAAGTGGCCATATTTTGAAATGAAAAATGTGCTTGTTATGAAAAGGGGCATATTTATGAAATGTGCTGTAAGTGACTGGATATAGAATATAGTGTCTGTTTATTTATGAAATGTGCTGTAAGTGACTGGATATAGAATATTGTGTCTGTTTATTTATGAATTGTATTAACTGAGAATGTAGGATATGTGAGGATGTAGTTTTAAGGGTTGTGTTTTTAAGGGTTGTGTTTGAAAGGACATGAGTTAGTGTTAAAGCGAATAAGGGTAGTATTCTGGAATACAACAGAAGTAAGTATGACACTGGAGATCAGTTTTGGATTTTGATTTTTTTTTTCACTTCACTGGACTGTTTTCACATTTATTATATGTTTTGTTTGTTAGATTTGCAGCTTCTTTGTTTTGACTGTCTTGTCTGTTTTTCTTTTTTTTTTTTGACTAAATCAAATAATATATCTTCATTTTGCTTTGACTGTTTTATCGATGACAATTATTTATAAATAGTTTTTGTGTTTTAAACGCTCCCGGACTCACAAAAACAACTTTTAAATTTCACTCAATAAGCGAATTGCAAACGCGTCCGAACTCGGTCACTGTGTCACTCATACTCTCGTAAGAAAGCATTCGAAGTTTTCAGTGCCAAACATCCCGTCGTCGTTTCGTTGTTGGTACGGAACAGGATCTCGTTGATTCCGAGGCGCGGTTTTCGGCAGTGGCGTCCCGGCCGATGGGTGTTGAGCCGCTTGCTGACCTGATTGTGGTGAGATGTGTGTTTGTTTGACGCTACCTTGATACATGTGTAGCGTTATTTGTCAAATATCGAGAAGACATTGATACGAAAGTAGATATGAATTAGTGGCCTCGTTCCCGCGGTTCTGGTATAAGACGGGTTCTTAGGAAAATCTGATATAAGGTTTGGAATAGAAAACGGTCTGATGGGAGTGGTGGTAGATTAAGAGGTTCCGGCTTCGATAAATTTGAGATTCATATATCCTTTTTTGCTAATATATAATTCAGAGTAAATTCATAACCTAACAAATTATTTTAAAGCTAATAAAATACGAAGTAGTTGTTACTTGCTATTGGCAGTTTTTTGAATTCATTGACGAAACCTTTATCAGCCCAATTGACGTTTTTATCGAATACTATTTGCTTAGTTATGTATCCGGTGTAACGGTTCTAGGAACGCCAGCGGAGATTTACAACTTCGGAACCCAATACTGGCTGACAATCATACCGGTTGCATTGATGGGTCTAGTTGTTAGTACTGTCTACCTACCCGTGTTCAGTACGCTGAGGATAAGTTCATCATATGAAGTACGTATACATTAATCAAATTTTTCAATATTTATTTGTTTACAATATACATTTAATCATAGTTTATAAGCTTATATAACAAAACAAACATATATTGAGGTACACATCGATTCGTGGACTTTGAGTTTTTGATTTAAAGTATTATGTGTTAAATCAATTGGTATTGTCATCATTTATACATGTTGTATCCTTTTACCAGATTGTTGTAGGTCGAATTAATTCGCACATGGAAATATTTTTTTTGATGAGTATCAAATTTGAGGAGAGAAAGATGATAACATCTATCACTCAGTTCCAATTAGTTTGTTGTTTGATATTTTGACATCGAATCAATTGACTTATTTCGTCGTTTGACTTAAAGTGTGTGTGGGCCATTTGTTATTGTGGTCTCTGATTCCAGTACTGTAGGGTGATTCAATGTGCACGCACTTTTGATATACTAGTGGATATTTTTAGTCGACTTCGCGATGTGAAATACTATCATACATCGAGGTCAAATTTAGAGAACATTTGTGAATCACTTCCCAATGCGACCTGATTCACTTCGATGACGAAAATATTTGTTTGTTGATTTACCTTATGTATCATTTATTATTTGTTTAATCTTTGGTTCTGATTTTTGTGGCTTGAAGATGTGGGCTAAAGCTATGATAAAGGCAGATTGGAGCAGAAATATATAGGAAATGCAAATACCTTCTTGTTTTCTGAAAATATTGCTTTTTTTTTTGGATCCTAAAGAATGGGCGTTATACTGGACATGTTGGCCAACTTAGATGAGAACGCATTTTTGACTTCTAATTTAAAACAGCTGATTATCGATAAAACTCTTTTGGTTTAACCGATTGAGTTACTTTGATGTAATTATATTTATTGTTTCAAATTTTCAACCAGCACTATTTGTCTATCATCATCATCAACACTACAACTGGGAACCGATCTTGGCCTTATTTAGCAAGTCCTGAGGCTTGTTAAATTTTCCATAATGATTTATTTTTTTCCGGGCAGCGTCATTAGTCTTGCGCCAGAGGCTCCCAGACGGGGAATCGAACCCCGGTTTCCCGCGTGACAGGCGGGTATACTCTAACAACTATACTATCGAGGAGCACTATTTGTCTATAGGTTTCTATAAATCGAAATCTATAATATCATAGTTTGAAATAATTTCTACTCGTATCAGCCCCGAGGGGAGTTTACATGCGTACTATACATAGTTTAACCGGTTACCAAATTGTAGTTGTTCCTGACACCATTGTAATTGAAATTAATAGGCATTCTGGAAAAAGGAAACTAGAATACGCAAAATTGTCGTAATTACATATTATTACCATAATGATGCTGATTACGTTGTTGTTTTTTATATTAGCACACTTGGGTTTGTTTTTATTGCTTTAAACCGATTGTTCAGATTTTGCCAGATACATTATCTGGTTTGTTAATATTTCTTTTTTTTTATACACTAACGCGTGCACAAACGGCTGATAACTACTTATTATTTTCTGTCTAATCTGACAAGGTATGTGTATTACGTCGGGTGTACCAAAGTGATGTATTGAAGATTGAAAAACTATGGCGGAGAGTGATTAGATTTACTTATGATAATTTAACACAGAAAATTACTTTTCATGAATTTTTGATTTTTAGATTATGCGGTTTGGTGACTAGCAACATGTTTTCGTAAGATATAGTTTAGTTTATTCGGTTTATAGACGATTCTTACGGGGTGAAAATGAATACAATGACATTGGTTTTAATAATGCAGAAATTAAAAGCAATTAGTATGTGGGGAGTTATTACTTGAGCGTCTGTATGGACGCGGATTCAGTAAACACCCACAGAGTAAAAGTCGACGAAACACCAACGATGTTGAGACAAAGCACTGATCACTTGAGGAAGTCGATGAATGAAACAAGTTGATGGTTTCCGGTTATAAAACGTACTTTTTATTCAACTTCACTTTACACCGTGTCTTTTTCAATTACTAATTAACTCTGGTGAACTACCGCCTAGGTTGATTTCCATTAACACTGTGTCTTAGATTTTATTGACAATTATATTTTATTCAGTGGGTAATAAATTAAATAACAATTCAAAGACACTTATGGTTATGACAATAAATTAAATAACAATTCAAAGACACTTATCGTTATGACACTTTATTAATTAATCATGAGGGGTTTCTTCAAGGCGCCGAAGAAGCACCCAACGCTTAATCCTCTTAAATCTTCCTCTTTCTATTTTACCCCATGGTACTTACCTGCAATTAGGCAGCATTAAGCTTCCTGCAAAACATTCCATGGCAAGTTCATCATCTTGCCACAGCATTATCCACATCGCTGTAACCTTTAAAACTTTTTGTATCCTCTGGTAGGCACCCATGTCCATTGCCAACCATTGGGAAATCTTCTGCAGTCCCATTATCGCAATTCATTGCAATCATACTCACGGAAATTCTTCTGTGTTTGTTTTTCTCAAGCAATTATCGATCCTCACGAGCATATCATGCAAATCGATGCCCATGCAGCTGCATCCAATTATCACGGATCACCATTGCTTAGGTATTCCTAATGTGCTTTTATTGGCTTGTTCAAACAAGCCGCATTTTAGCGGTTAAGCATTGGATTGCATTTCGGTATTCAATATACCCTCCAATGTTTATGTTTATCCAGCTGCACATCTCAAAAAAAAAAAAAACTTGAGGTGCTATTCAGTGTTGTGGTGTTTTCGTTCAATCTGCGTTCGTGATAACGCCTCTAGCGAAAAACACACCACAATCACAGTTGGTGAAAGACGGCACGGCCAAAAACAAAAAGAAATGACGTAGTAAAAAGAGAACTCTCGGACAAAAACTCTCGGCAACTCTCCACGGGGATTCGTAACGAAGGTGCGCACCCTTCAAAGAATAAAATCTGACTCTTCGAGCTGGCTAACGTTGACCCAGCCTCTGGTGTTTGCGATGAGTTTCCACGCATGTCATCGCAGGGGAAAAACAATCTTTCATTTTCAAGAAAGGCACCCAAACACCCACTGGCCGCAAGATAGGAAAAAAACAAACATGCAGCTGGTCAAATATGATGATTGGTGTACGGCTGGGTGTATTCCCATCGTACGATAGGGGATCGATTTGGCGATAAGTCAACAGAACATTGCTGCGACGGAAAAGGCTACTAGATTTGGGTGCATGTTTATTTTAGGCATTGGATAATGCACAGGAATACTGGCATGCAGGCAAAACTAATTTCCTCTGTTTACGTAGAGTACACAGAAGCGTTTCGTTTAGAATAGCCAGCGTGAGAATAGTGGCAGGTTGTTGTTTAGACAACGAACCATTAGACATGATCATGGGTATGATTGTCTAACGTCAATCATATTCGTGCCCAAATCCCAAGATCGATAGATAACCGATAAAAGAAATTGGTCGCAACTGTAGCGAACCTTAGGATTGGGGCAATGAATGGTTATGGACCGTAGCAAAACCATCGGCTACAGCTGTGTCAACAATTACGCTGGCCAGCGAGTATTTATCTATTATAATTGCTGACGAGCCGAGCCGATGGGGATATCATATGGTTCATATAATATGAAACGGGAACATTCAATGTGATGCATGCCTTGATGATGTTTAACTTTCAGGTGAAACTGATTTCACCTGCACGAATGCTGGTAAGTATGGAGTGAGGGAAAAGCAGGTTGATTTAAAGAAATGGAAGCTTTGGGAAAGCTTTAAAGAACCACCACAAGTAATCTAGGCTAAACCCATTATTATTATAATGTGGTTTCCTTGTTGGTTTCTATCATTTTTATTCTTCCTGTATTACCGTCCTTCTTAAAAGAAGAATAATATTAAAAACCAAAAAGCTAGAGAGTGTTGCAGTCCAAGTTTTTGATTTATAAATTCAATAAATCAAAAAGTAATGCGCATATCGACTTTTTCCATAATCAAGGAAAATGTAAAAAGTTAATATATTTACAATGGATGAATTAGTTTAGCATTCTTTTTAATCAAAATAAAAAAAAATCAATTTTATTGGGTAATCTTTGCTACCCTATAAAAGAATCTTTCCTTACATTTATTTTTTAAAGATTATTTCTTTCAACAATAACTAACAAATGTTGACTGTAGTCGGGTCTAATATGGGCCATTTTAAGGTTCCATTCTTGTACGACGACTTCAAGCATTTCGAGTGGTATTTGGCGAAAGACGAGAGTGATGCTTCTAGTTCCTTAGTCGTAGCCCGCTGAGCTTAATCATGTATTTTGTTTTGTCTTCATTGTAGACTTAGGATTTACGTAGGTCTAAAAGAAAAAGTCTAGAGATGGGTAATATTATATACTATAGCTAACTAACTCACTGGCTCGAAGCTAAAAATTAACTGTTCGCCCAATTGTTCCCGCTATACTGCCATGAGTTCATATCTTGTGTGGCAAGTAGGACCATCTAAATGTCGTCAATTCCACGACCATCAGTCTCATTGTCGCTGTCTTTGCTCCGTGTGACGCTTTTCGTTTGGAACAGTGTTCGGCGGAACACTCACAACTCTTAGACTAAAAACCGCCAAAGCACCACTAATGGTGATGTGCATTGCAGCTGTATAAATAAACCGCCAATCATCAGGGAAACGGTGCTAATGGGTTTTACTATTTACACAATGGGAAATGTGTATCGTATCTATTACCGGCGATGGCTTGTCCGTTGGACAAGGGATCGTGGTCGGGTATATTGCAGCTGAAGAAACTAGCTGCCCGACGTTGCTTTGGTCGTTGGACAACAAGGTCACCAACCAATGTGCATGTAAGAGAAATTGTTGTTGCATATGTGAGGCTAGGAATAGCCGACGTGAAGTTAACATTCCCTGATTATGATGGTTACATGGTACGGTAACCGAATTGTTTTCTTTCAGGAATATGATGGTTGGCCTATAAAGAATTCTTTTCAGGAATTTTGAATGTGCATTGAATGCACGAAATGTAAGAATTCTTTTACAGAAACATGGGATAAAACCTTGATGAAGGAAATGTGAGGGGGATTTTTGCAGGTAACTGCGAATTAGCCAACGGAGTTTGGGGTTGAAATTGTGGGTGGTTCTTGCGTGAAGTTAAAAAACCCCCACAATCCTACCAGTCTATAAAGCTTAATAAACCGTTGTTTTGTGTGGATATAATGGCATCTTTTGAACAGCCTCGGGCTACTTTTTTGCTTAAGTATGGGACTTGTTTACAGACGTAGCTAATACGAGGGTGGTCTGAAAAGTTAAGCTTTATTTTTGTTTTTCTACATAATATATTTGTAACTCTACACATTTCTTCTAGCGATGCTCCTGTGGGGTTATATTTTTAAGTAGGCTTACCTTGGGGTGGCTTCCGGTCATGCTGGTTTCACGGAGTTGCCGGGTCTCCTTCGGCGTGAACAAAATGACAAGCGAACTATTGTATTTGGTTCTTTATATTTATTTTTATTTTTTATTTTATTTATAACGCCAGCAGCTCATGGCCTGTGACTTCGGCCTTCTGGATTTCGACTGATCACGAATGGGAAAAAAATGGGGTGGCGAGGGGCCGACTTTAGGGAGACAAGGACAAATGTGTCCTTCATCTTGTCTCTGGCTTCTGGTCATCTTGCGGTAACCAGAATCACCCATATCCGTGAAGATACTGGGCTCGGTCTCAAGATATCTGAAAAGAAAGGGGAAGGAGGAATCTAAGGATAGTGTGGACAGGGTTCGTTCAATTGTTCTCTAACTACTTGGATGGGGGGATGGCGGGAAAGAAATCGTACAAGACCGGTAGGTCATGAGTGCGGTAATAAACGCAGATCACGTCTTTGGCTTCTGATAATCTGCGCTTTGGTCGGTGTGTACTGATCACGAATGAAAAATGTGCCGCCCTTTTATACTCTGTGGCGACAGACATTTGTTAAAAAATTTTACTTGAAAATTCCAAGAAGCATAAACAAGATTTTGTGTGCTTCAATTGGAATTGGATTCTGGGAGGTGGATGGGGATTTGGTTGAGCAATTCCCGGGAGGAGAAATTATGAAATGCATTTAGAATTAGGCATTACATAATGTTAATGGTTATTGGGAATTGAATCAATGCACGACAAATGCACTTTCGGTTAAATTTGTCGTGCAAGTGATTCAATTGGGGAACATGCTTGGGATTATGGGTAAAGGGTAAGGTAATTGCGAATTGACTCAATGTGCGACAAATTAACTTTTGGTTTAATTTGTCGGTCGTATGATTCACTATGGAACAAGATTGGGATTATAAGTAATAATGGGCATTGGATGGGAGTAGTGATCCTAACATCACTACAGTCCCATCTCTCTAACCCGCCCAAATAGTACTCTGCGTTTTTCTCTGTAAAATAACTGTTCACGAAGGTGACTGGTCCTCCTTTGACGAAAATCTCGGCCCTCCGAGAGCAATTTTTAGATTAGAGAACAAAAAGAAGTTGCTTGGGACTAGATCTGGCGAGTAAGGCGGATGCTCAAGCAGCTCAAACCGTAATTCGTGGATTTTCGCCATGGCAGTCGCTGAGATGTGAGACGGCGCGTTGTCTTGTTGAAACAGGATTTCATTTTTCTGCAAATGTGGCCGTTCTTCCGCAATTTCTGCCTTCAGTTGGTCAAGTAATGATGCGTAGTATGCTCCTACTATTACTATTTATTGGTCTGTATGAACCATGACCTCGCCGACTCGACTCCGCCATCGTTTCCTGTCTTGTGCAGTCTCCTTTCACACCTGACCAGCCGATCCGATCTCCTCAAGGTCAAACCTAACATTGTCCTCCCATCTACGTTGCGGCCGTCCTGTCGGTCTCTTTCTCGTTGGTCTACCATCAAGAATTCGACGCACGGTCCTATCGTTGCCCATTCTTGCCACATGTCCTTAATCTGCGCGACCTGATTACTCTCACTATTGTGTTGTAGGTTTGCGGTATAGTTTTTCTAATTCGTGGTTGTGGAGTTTCCTCCATTGTCCTGCCTCCTCGTCATATTTGCCGCCAAATATACTCCTTAAAACTTTATTTTCGAATACGCGGAATTTGTTTTCTTCCCGTTTTGTGAGAGCCCATGTTTCGCATCCGTATAGAACAATCGGCATGATTATGGTTCTATAAACACGGAGCTTTATGTTACGTGATAGCAGTTTGGATTTCAAAAGTTTACTGACTGCGTGCCAACTAGCGTTGCCGGAATGCAGTATTTTGTTAATTTCTTTCGACCTTTCGTTACTGGCCGTCAGTATCGTTCCCAGATATTTAAATTCGTTAACTTTTTCAAATATCTCGCCCCTGACGTTTATATGTGTTCCCAGACGTCCACTTCCTCTCGCCGTAATCATGTATTTTGTTTTGTCTTCATTTATTTCTAGACCCACCTCTTCTGCCGCTTGCATGATGATTTCACTGTTTTTACTTACAGTTTCTAGATTAGCGACCAGAGCGGCGAAGTCATCCGCATATGCGAGCACTTGTGTGACCCCGTTCAGGGATGATCCGGCCATGTTGTGGTCTTGTACCTTTCTGATGACGTACTCGAGCACAATGTTAAAATGACATGGTGAGAGGTCATCGCACCGTTTGAGTCGGTCGCAGATTGCAAATGGTTGTGAAAGATGGTTTTCTATTCTAAGTCGCCCTTTATTTTCCTCCAGATTTGAATGAGGGCGGCATATTTTATCGGGATTCCTAGCTCAACTACAATAGGGTAGAGTTTTTGTCTTGCGACTGAGTCGTAAGCTTTATTGTAGTCAACGAAGAGTTGGTGAACCGTCTCTCCGTATTCCCATTTCTTTTCCAGCAGTTGCCTTATTGTGAGCATCTGGTCGCTCGTTGACCGGTTCCTACCGAATCCGCACTGGTATTCTCACATTATTTCCGTACGCAGACGGTGTGATTCTCGCCAGTATGATATTTGTTAGTATTTTGTATGTGGCTGGGAGCAATAATATTCCTCTGTAGTTGTTGCAGTCAGATCTGTCACCGTTTTTTGAAAATGGGGACGACTATTGAGGTTTTTCAATATTCCGGAGTGACTTCCTCATCCTATTTTGTTTTGATGAGTTGGTGGATCTTTCGAGCGGTTGCCTCTCCTCGAAGCTTCACACCCAACTGTAATGGTTTTTCCTTTTTGAAGATAATCGATTTCTATGACTATTCCAACAAACAGTCACCATCGCTTTCCCAGCCGAAAAAACAGTTTTTGCTTTTTTGTAGTCGATCCCTTTGCAGTCCATTCTTTTGACTGTATTTTTGTTTCGGGCGTATAACGGTGTATCCAAGTTTCGTTGACAGTAATTAATCGGCGCCAAAACTCGGAATTATTGCGCCTTAACTGCGGCAACATAGTGCGTCGGAAATGTTGTTTCGAACACGTTTTTGGTCTAATGTGATCAAACGCGGCACTCAACGCGCTGACAGCTTTCTCATGCCTAAATCTTGATTTAATACCATATGCGACAAACACCTTCTTTGGACATGTTCATAGCCTCTGCTATCTCTCTCTCACTTTAATTTGGCGGTCGTCTAGCACCATTTGGTGAACTTTAGCGATGTTAACGTCAGTTGTTGATGGTGTAGAGTCTCCATACACAGAGTCCAACTCATCTATGATTTGCGTAGATGTATTGACTTTCAAAAACAAAAAATTAATGACGGCTCGATACTCAATTTTGTCCATTTTCACAAAAGCACCCACATCGATCCACTCAAACGACGGTCAAATAAAAACCACGCATCCAAAATGGCTGAAATTTTCGTGACTTACTGTCAAAAGATGCACAACAACATTCACTAGCTTTTATTGAAGAGTGCTGCTATATTCACGTTGAGGTCGGAAGACCACCCTCGTAAGTTAGAAATAGGCTCCATGGCAGAAGAAAACTTAGGTTGAAACCAATGGATGATCTTTAAGTTTTTCAAGAGTTCAACGACTAAAACAGTCACGATTCGGAAGGTCCGCGGGATCAATTCATAAACAAATTAAATTGCGTTTTTCTTTAAACCAAGATCCAAGATATATGCCAAGTTTTTGCATGTAAGTTAATCTGTTAAGAACGCTCCTGAGTCGTTTCATCACGGTGACCACGTACACTCCCGCCTACTGCTGCTATATTTTTTCCACTATTTCACTACGTGCTATTATTCAATAGGGAGTAAGAGAAACTGTTTCGCAACGATATAAAAAGGTCTCCCATAGAGCACGAAAACGCCATGTAGACGTTCCGAATATCGAAACAGGTTCGAAAACACACGGTCGATTTAACGTAATAGATTCCAACACTGCCCCTATCGCCATGTGCGGTAGAAACATATTCCCAATTAATATGAGTTATTATAGTTGTACTAATTTAATCGCAATATCTCTACACAAAACTCAGGTTTACATTTCATCAAAGATTTAGTTAAAATGTCAGCCCGCACATGATCAATTTTTACCACCGAGCCATTTCTTCAAGTTTGGAAAGAGAAAATAGTCTATGGGTGGTAAAGAAGTAATTCATATTTCAAATCATTGATTTTGCCCACAGCAACGACGGATGTATGATTAATGTGCGCATTTTTTCCATGTTTACAAGTTCACTGAGAGCGTTCACTATTGATGGCTGTCAAACAAATTCTGGGACTGTTCTCGTATTCGGCGTTATTGTTGAGGATGCTAGCGTGTTCTGTTTTTTACATTTCAAATTAATAGGACCACTGGCTAATATCAATACATTACTCGAATATAATCTACGGTCATCGTCGTCTCCAGCTCAATCGGAAGCTGTAAAAACCTTTACCGATTTTTTCATATATAATACCATAGCTTGGTGCCGCCTTTAGATAACGTAAAATGTGCTTCGCAATTATCCGGTGTGTTATCCCAGGACAGGTTAAAAATTATTTAATGCGCTTCCTCAAGCGCTAAATCCGGACGTGTGGCGTTCGCCAGATAAATAGGACCACCAATTGATTTTCTAAAAGGGTGATTCTTACGTGGCGTAGTCAAGTTAGTCAGGTCTTGAACTTTCGCGTTCCTACAGATCAGTAAGTACTGGGTTTGATTGTGCAAACCTAGGTTCAAGTGACGACTGTTGCTGTTGTGCAGTTCGGCACAATTACTGTGTGGTAGGTAGGGTGCCAAAGTCCACCTGTCCGTTGAAATATCACTCCATTCCGCTTTAGGCTTCGTGAAATGCTTGGGAGATATTCTTGAGAACGTTTTGGAGCTTGGCTGATGGACCCGGTCGAAAAAAAAAATAGCACCTCAGGGCCCTGACTCAGCGTCTCCCTTTCCTGGGAGAAGTAAAATAAATTAAAATAAACTATGATGTTAATTCCTTATTTGTGGTCGTTTTTCATCTGTAGTTGAATCCATATCCTTGGATATGTTTAGATTAGGTACGAAAGGTACCTAATCTAAACATATCGGATACTCCATGTTGAATGTCTTTAGAAGTGGTACAACGCATCTTTACTGAGAAATTCGTATCATTAGGGTTTGCGACGATAGTGAAGAACGTGTCATTCGAACCGACGGTATGACGGTTAGAATCACTAAAAGATACAACCAATGTCCTACACATCAGACCACTGCCGCATGTACGAATTCGAGCGTTATACTCAAGTACATTCAACTGCTGTGAAATTGCTATGTTAATTCTTATTGATATACGGCTCTGATGTTTTTACTCATTCGATTTCATTTCAGCGTTGTTCTCCACTATCTGCTAGTATGTTGTGTGTGTGTCTGTTAGAAATTCCACATATCTCCCCAATTGCTTTGTTTCATTGAACATTAATTTCGAGAATGATTTGCTATTTATTGGCGTGTAGGAACCCGAAAGTTCATGACCTCACCGACTCGACGCCGCCATTGTTCCCTGTCCCGTTCGCCATCTTTCCACGTTCGACTATCCGATCCAATCTCCTCGAGGTCAAACCTAACATTGTCCTCCCATCTCCGTCGCGGCCGCCCAGTCGGTCTCTTTCCCGTTGGCTTACCGTCAAGAATTCTATTCACGGTCCTATAGTTGCCCATTCGCGCCACGTGTCCGGCCCATCTTAATCTTCGTAACTTGATTACTCTCACTATTGTAGGTTTGCAGTATAGCTCTTCCAATTCGTGATTGTGCAGTTTCCTCCATTGTCCTGCCTCCTCGTCATATTTGCCGCTAAATATACTCCTTAAAACCCGTTTTGTGAGAGCCCATGTTTCGCATCCGTATAGAACAATCGGCATGATTATGGTTCTATAGACACGGAGCTTTATATTCTGTGGTAGCAGTTTGGATTTCAGCAGTTTACTGACCGCGTGCCAAGTAGCGTTGCCGGAGTGTAGTCTTTTGTTAATTTCCTTCGACATTTCATTACTGGCCGTTAGTATTGTTCCCAGGTATTTAAATTCTTTGACATTTTCAAATATCTTGCCCCTGATGTTTATGTGTGTTCTCTGAGGTCCACCTGCTCTCGCCATAATCATGTATTTCGTTTTGTCTTCATTTATTTCTAGGCCCACCTCTTCTGCCACATACACGATAATTTCACAGTTTTTATTTACAGTTTTTAGATTATCGCCCAAAGCGGCGATGTCATCCGCATATGCGAGCACTTGTGTGACCCCGTTCAGGGATGATCCGGCCATGTTGTCGTCTTGTACCTTTCTGATGACATACTCGAGGACAAGGTTAAAGAGACATGGTGAGGCCATCGCCCTCTTTTAGTCCGTCCCGGATTTCAAATGATTCTGAGAGGTGGTTTTCTATTCTAACTCGTCCTTTGTTTTCGTTCATGCAGATTTGAATGGGTCTTGCGACTGAGTCGTAGGGTTTTTTGAAGTCAACGAAAAGTTGGTGAACCGTCTCCCCGTATTCCCACTTTTTTCCAATAGTTGCCTTATTGTGAACATTTGGTCGCTTGTTGACCAGTTCCTACGGAATCCGCATTGGTACTCTCCCAATATTTCTTCTGTGTACGGTGTGATTCTCCCCGGTATGACATTTGTTAGTATTTTGTATGTGGTTGGGAGCAATGTTATTCCTCTGTAATTTTCGCATGAATAATTTTCCATTTGAAAATGGGGACGACTATTGAGGTTTTCCATTCTTCCGGAATGACTTCCTTATCCCATATTGTTTTAATCAGTTGCAGGATCTTTCGAGCGGTTGCCTCTCCTCCATGCTTCACAAGCTCTGCCGGTATGCAGTCGACTCCGGGAGCCTTGTTGTTTTTCAATCGGTTTATTGCGTCTACAACTTCGTCGAATGAGGGCTCTGGGGTCTGGGGCTCGGCTGTATGTACGTCTGCTCCGTTTATTTGTGGTTGATGGGTGCGCACATCGAGCAGGTTTTCAAAGTAGTGCTTCCACCTTGTCATGATATTGTTTGTTTCTGACACCAGACAGCCGTTTGTGTCTCGAGTTATGTTGGCTCTCCCTCGGTAGCCATTTCAAATCGAATTTGTGCTTGCATACATACCTCTGATATTCTTTGCTCTGGAATTTTCTATGATTTTTACGACCCTAGTCTTCTCCCATTTGCGGTTTTTTGCGTTTGAAAAGTCTCGTTGTCTCTCTCCGAATTGTCGCGTATCTTTCTGCGTTGACTTCGTCGTATCTTTCTAAGTGGATCACTCTGAGGCGTTTACGTACTTCGATCTTCGCCCTGCACTCATCGTCAAACCAAGGTTTGGACATAATTGTTTTCTTAAATCCTAATAACTTTTGGGCTGTTTGTTTGATTGTGTCTCTGATCGATGCCCATTTAGTGCCTAGATTATTGGTTTCCTCTTCCTCACTACTCCCATTCTCTAGGCTGCTAAATCTATTCGTTAGTTCCTCTTGATATTCAGCCCTTTTGCGTAGATCTTTTAGTTTATCAATGTCGATCTTTTGGCTTGTCTCCCGTGATTGCGTGTGTGGGTTTGCTGCGAGCCGACTTCTAATTTTGCCCATCATAGAAGGTGATCGGAGTCGTAATCTGCTTCTGTATATGATCCCGAGAATGATTTTATTTTTGATTTGATTACCTACAGAGGCTTCTCATTCTTTGATGCAACAGTCACATCATCTACGTAGCCAATTACGATCACTCGATCTTCTCCTTTGTCAAATACGTAGACACAAGAATCTGCTGGAAAGATATCAAAAGTGCCTTAACAATCTCATTCAGCCTGCTTCATCATGCTATACAGTGCTTTCAGTAATTTGCGGACTTTCTCTTCTTGACCAGGGATGACAAACATCTCGGGCTGTTTTGTGTACACTAGATCGTTGAGTTTTCCTTGAACTTATGCCGAGACCACGTCCAGTTTATGAACATGCATTTCCTCATTTACAGCTACTGCGAGATATGTACGAATTGTTTCATACCTTGCCATGGGCGCAAATACTTTATTGTAGTCAATTCCCTTTTCTTGAACATATCCCCATGCCATGAGCTTTGCTTGCTGTTTTTCAATCTCGGTTTCTTGATTAAGTTGTGTTTTGAACGCCCGCCGGTTAGTTAGAATCTTCACGTTGGTTGGCCTTGGAACACGAACGCATGTATTGTTTTCTTGAAGCGTGCCATACTTTTTCTTCATTGTGGCTAGTGAATTTTCTGCGTCGTTTTGCGCTAGAACTCCAAATGCCGATTCAGGTTCCGAATCCAACTTCCTTGTATTGAAAATTTTGTTGAACGACCTCTTTTCATTTTCATTTTTGCAACATTTTTTTCCATTTTATGTTTTTAGATTTTAAATTAAAGGCTAGACAACAAATGCTTAAATTCCAATTTAATTATCTTATATATTGAACGACCTCTGTCTCCTATTCGCTGAAATTTCGGCCGATAAGGTGCTTCCATCACTGGATCAACTGATTGTTTGTTAATTTCACATTCCTCCACCGACAACTTGGCCTCGACGAATTCTTCATCATATCGCTCTTCAGTTTGTTTTTCACTTTCCGTCTTGACTTCACTATGATTGTTGGCTATAGGGCTGAGCTCTAAATTTCCAATTGAAATATGGGTGTAGTGCTTCAAGTAGCCCTACCATTTCCCTCCCACATACATATTACCTACTAATAAAATTCCCATTCAATATCATCCGTTCATATCCCCAAATCAACGTTGAATTCAATGTCAAACAAATTGATCCAAACGTTCAATTGTCGAACATTGGATTCAATTCCTTAAAATTCAAACATCACAACGCATATCTTCATATGCATTGTATGTTCAATTATCAATTCCGAAAATCCAAAGTCTAAAATAAATACGCGATAAGCGAGCCTAATATTCGTTTATCATGCACACACAAAATTCAGGCAATCTAAACATCAGAATGCATATCTCCATTTGCCTTGTAACCAGATGTTTTATGATATGCAAATATCCAATTTCCTATCCATTTCCCGTGGATTTTGTCCCCATCTGAAGTGCATGCAAAATCTTGTTTGCATTAGCCAGATGGATAGCACAAACAAACCTCAAAAAGGATCTATGATAAGGGGCGATGCGTCCAGACTTTGATGAAGAATAAAAAGTAGATATGGAAGGCAGTCACTGGGCAGCGTATGTATGGAGCGGATCCTCCAAAATAAAGTTATCGTTATAATAAAAAAAAACCGCTATATAAAATATATCCGTTTTTTTTTTTTTGTGGCTGTGACGCAAAGTTTTTGTAGCTGCGTTGGTTTCCTGTGACGTTCTTCAAGTGTATCGTAAATTGGTCGTTTCCCTCCTTTGTTTGAGACTATTTCACAACTCAGGCATTCTGGCGATACGCAAACAATTCAATCATTCTAGCATCCCAAATGCACCTACCATCTAATGAGTTGCAACTTGTTTACTCAGTTGAACTCTCAGGTCATAAATTCCTTTTATCTTACATAGTTCTGGATTCATTTCCCAGTAACCCTCTCATATAAACAAAGATATCCGCGATCCCCTTTTTCTTTCTTTGTTTCAGGTTCATTCCCATGGCCTTGTGTATGAAAAATACCAATGTGATTTTCACTCACACATACACATACAATGCCAAGTCTTTCTTCCTTGTTTCCACCAACTCACCCCAAACGATTGAATATCGTTGAATCGAACTCCATCCGCTGACCACAATGGTTATGCCGCTCCCGCTCTCCGCCACTGCGGAGACGCGTAAATATATACCGGAGTCGTTATCAGGTTGCTTTAATAATAACATTTTTAGTCGATCTGTTCGTACAAATGTCGTGCATAAAAATTATTAGAAAAAAAGTTCTTTAATGTTTTAGAATCCGTGTTCGAGTGTACACTTAGAGTTTAGTTTGTTTTGGCCAACATCATTAAGTTAGAAATAAAACTAAAACAAAATGACAGACAGTGCGTTTAATTTTTCGCAATTCCTCGGTGCCTTTGTTTCTTTTGGTTGGTGACTTTCTTTCCGCGGAACTTTAGTGACAATTTATGATGGAGGAGGAAGTGAACGGAGTGTCCATGCACGGCACAATACTTCCTCCCCACAGGCTTACCTCAATGGGGTGTTTCTAAGGAAGGGTGGCCAAATTAATAGGCGATTCGTTTTTATTTATTTTTATTATTTATTTAGTTTTTCTATTGTAGCGGTTGCCTCGGCCTCTGGATTCGAACTGATCACGAATCCAAAAAAAAAAAGGTGGCGAGAGGCCGACTTTGGTGAGACAAGGAGAGATGTGTCCTTTATCTTGTCTATGGCTTCTGGTCATCTTTATTTTGAGTAACAGGCCCACGTTACGAGGCTGTAACATGTTATTCTTGTTATAGACTGCGCGATTAGTCCCCTTGTAACTACTCGGGCAAATCGAAATATGATAGATTGTATCCACTCTGTGCAACGTGCCGACGTTTTGTTGGTACGCCTTGTGTCGCCGTGTCGCCGTGTCGCGATTGTTGCTTCTGTTTGTCGGTAATGCTGCCGGTGTGATGCTTACGGCAAGGGTTCTAGACGTAAAGTCGCCGGTGCAATTTGATGCCGTGGGGCATGTGGCATTAGGCGTCAGCTAATCGTCTGACACGCCGAGCGTGTTACATGTGTATTCATGATACGATGGGCGTGTAGCTCGGGTTGGGAGGCAATTACTGGGGTATCCGAATTAATATCGTAACGTATGCGATATGAATATTAATTCCCTGTGGGAAGGAGGCGTCAATTGGTTAATGATTTGGGAGAAGCTTTAATTGCTTGAGGATTGCTTCTTGTGCAATATGAGTTATGGGGTTGGTTGATTAATGAGTGAGGGGCGTTATGTAGCAGGATGCAACAACGTAAAGACGGTCGTGTCTGGTCACGGTCAGGGCAACCGATCTATGCATTGTTGCGAGATTTTTATCAAACGCCATGGTATATTTTTTAAATCGTCTGTAATGCTCACCACGGAATCAAGACTATTTCGCAGTTCTGATACAAGCAAAACGCTTATTAATTTAACCGGGTTGGTTTCATTTTTACTTACTTTTGCATTTAAATGAATGTTACCATTACCGTTTGATTGCATAACATTGTCCGCGACCGTACATACATTCATTTGTTCATTCCCGTTCAGCAAATGTTTACTATTATATACATAACTAGTCGCATCGCTATCGAATTTTCGAATCTCTCATAAGCTCGGTGTTATACGCATTCGCAGTCATTGCATCACTCGCGTCATTTCGTCGCGGTTTAAGTTTGCAAAATCCGTTCAATTCCGCTACAAGTAATATATTTGCCTTGAAATTTACGTTTTTCGTGTTTTTGAATGTCCTTTTTCAAGTTCACCCCCGTTTTTTTTTTTTTTTTTTTTTTTTTTTATTAGACTTCTCTCGGCGAACCTATAGCGCCGAGTGGGCACCCCGAGATGCCATCAAATAACTGTTGCAGTTCTTTCTCAACAGTTCCAGGTTGTAGCGCTCCGGGAACACTCGCGTGGGAAGGCAGTTCCACAGCTTCCCCGCTCTGTAACGGAACGAGTTCTGATACAGGGATGTTCGCGCCGTCGGGAGATGAACCACAAACGGGTGCAATCCGTCGGATTGTCTTGTGGAGCGCATATAAACCGAATTGCGTGGAACAATGCCAAGAATCTCCGAAGAACAGCACCCGTGATAATATCTGTAAAAGAGACAGAGGTCGGCTACGCGCCTTCGATGCGATAGCGACTGTAGTCCCGACGTCAGCGCCGAGTCCCCGATCAGGCGGATCGCTCGTCTCTGAATGCTCTCAAGTAGGTCGAGGGTATGTTTAGGAGCCGAGCTCCAAACATGAGAGCAATACTCGAACGCGGGTCTAATTTGGGATTTATATGGGAGAAGTTGGGCCGGAGTAAAATATTTCTTGGCTCTAAAAAGATAGCTCAGTTTTCCTGAGGCTGATCTGGCAATACCCGATACATGTTTATGCCATGATACATTTCCACAGACCGTGACGCCGAGCAATCTCAAACTTTCCCCAGCCTCGAGGGCCCTGCCATTCATCATCAGCTGTGGAACCGATGATCCAGTTTTCTTTGTGACTGTTGTATATTGCGTCTTCCTTGCATTGAAGTCGACGAGATTGGCCCTTCCCCACTGCAGGACCCTATCTAGATCCTGATTCAGAGAGTCAATCTGTCTACATCTCAGCTGATGCGACGTAGATGCACCAATCGGCCGAACACTCGAAAAGGAGGAAACAAGCGTACTATCATCCGCAAAACTGAATCCGTTGTCTCCAACAAATCATTTATGTGAAGCAAGAACAAGGTTGGAGCCAAAATAGAACCTTGGGGCACCCCCGAATTAACAGGATACAGGTCCGAACACTCGCGGTAATTTTGTGGGAGACACTTTTTTCCCGTCTTTGGGATTGGTTGAACTCGAGAGATTTTCCAGCAGGCAGGAAAGGTGCCCCGTGCATAAGATAAGCGGAACAGTCTGCCAAGAACCGGCGATAGTTCTGGGGCACAGTTCTTAAGGAATATTGCTGGTATTCCGTCCGGACCGGTTGCCTTCCTACAATCCAGTTCACGTAGAATGCGTTGAATAGTGCGCGGACGAAATCTCACATCCCACATGGAAGACCGTACCGGCGAGATCACAGGTGGCTCCAAAAGGCCGGGATCGAGGTTTGAATTCGCCGAAAATAAATTCGCGAACACATCAGCTTTAGCCTTTGAATTCGTGACTAACGTCCCGCTGTCGTCACCAACGGAGGGAAAGAGGAGGATGCGAAGTTACCGCTGACAGCTTTTGCCATTGGCCAGAAGGAGCGCGAACCAGTTGGGCACCGAAGGAGCTTATTGATCACCCTGTCGTTGTGAGCCTTCTTCGCGGTATCAATCGCCTGGTTGCACGCGTTTTTGATTCTAACAAAATTCGTTCTGTTAACCTCGGTGGGATTGGAGCGCCATTGCTTAAAAGCGCTATTTTTTGCCGCTGTAATCTGCTCGCATTTTTTATCAAACCAAGGTTTATCAGACGAACTTCGTTTGATGGAATGTGGAATATAGATCTCCATCCCCAGAAGAATAATCTCTGATACCGACTCCGCGCATGCGTTAACATCGGAGTTTCCGAAGCACACCTCCGACCATTGAAAGGATGCGAAGAAATCTCGCATATCGTCCCAGTTAGCAGCCCCATACTTCCATACATGGCGAAACTGCCTAGGCCGGTTATTCGCTTGATATGCAAATGCTTGCGCGACAGATACCAAGCAGAGATCCGAGTTTCCCAGTGGCGCTGAAACCTCTACGGTATAAATACTCGGTTCGGATGTCAAAAACAGATCCAGGGTGTTCGCATAATCGCCTCGGGCATCCGGCACTCGTATTGGCTCCCCCACGAGTTGAGTCAAGTTGTGGCTAACAGCAAACATCTCCGCCAGCCTCCCAGCCTCGTCGGTTCTGTTAGAATGTAACATCCAGTCGGAATTGTGCACATTAAAATCGCCAAGGACAACAATCTCAGAAGCTGGGTGGTTGATCTGTATCCAGCCGACGGTATGTGAAAGGTGTTCGAAAAATGTCGCCGGTCGATCGTCATTCGGGGAGCGGTAAAGACAACTAAGAAATTTAACGGAATTCCTCAGGGCGGCCCTCAACCATATGATGTTCATATTATTGGGTTCCAACGCCTCCATCCTGTGGCAAGCCAGATTGGACCGCGCAGAGAACCGGACTCCGCCTTAAAACGGAATCTCGACTGCAAGTCGTATACTGAGCAACGAAGATATGTCGAATCGGTTGACGAATCGACCTGGGTCTCAGTTAGGGCAAGGATATCAGGTTTCGTTGTTTGCAAATATTGGTGGACGGCGTTTACATTAGTATTGGTGAAACCGATGCCCCTGATGTTACAAAATGCCGTCACCAATCGGTTATGCGATGACGAACCTCCCAAAGTTCCATTATTTATCATATCTGCATGATGTTCCCCCTGACATTGTCCCCCCCGGAGATCCGAATGGGAGACTAGTTTACCTCCGGAATTCTTTATATCAGAAGGCACCATCATGACTTATCTCCGTGTCAGTCTGGGCCGTCAGCCACACATCCGAAACACCGTTGAAGATTTCTCTCGGCGATATCGCGGAATGTACAGCGTGAGGGGATGGTATCTCACCTTGGGACCGACTACCACCTAACCAACCATTTCTCGAACCGGTCCATCAGCCAAGCTCCGAAAGATGGCCAGGGATTTCTCCCGACCATTTCACGGAGCCTAAAGCTTGATGGGGTGGTATTTCACCGGGCGCACAGGACGTTGGGACCCCGGCTACCACTCGGCCCTTAGTCGCCTCGTATGACAAGCTGGCCTAGCTATGAGTATATTCTAACGCCCTACTCATAAGGTTGAACGGAACTACCCTTTGTCAACAATGCAGATTTATGGTTTCTATTATCTCTAGCGATTTGACCGCTCTGTCGCGCTTCTTCTTCAATAAGCTTCCCTTTTAAGGTTTTCCAGAATCAGAATTTCACCATAGGACTTTATTGCAATACAAAAGTGTTTGTGTTAGTGTTAGCATTATTGATACCAGTACATTGGATATGACAATCCCTGCTTCTTCGAGCTTTTTCAGAGAAATCTGTTAAGAATGCGACATCGAACAATTTGGGTCTTTCTCCATTCTCAGTAGTTGCTTATACATTGCCATGGGAATCAACAATTTTCTTTAACTGATTCCACACTTCGTTCGACGTCGATGCTTTTCTCACATAATTTAATTGATAGTGCATTATAATACGATTTATCAACGCCAATGCCTTGGAGTCTTTTTTAATATACGAGTACTCACCTACATTTTGTTCCAGCTTTGTTTCGCTGCCATCGATATACAACTATAGTACTATTACTATTTATTGGCCTGTAGGAACCCGGAAGTTCATAACCACACCGACTCGACTCCGCCATCCTTCCCTGTCCTGTGCACTCTCCTTCCACGCTTGACTATCTGATCCGATCTCCTCAAAGTCAAACCTTACATTGTCCTCCCATCTCCGTCGCGGCCGTCCTGTCGGTCTCTTTCCCGTTGATCTACCGTCAGGAATTCTACGCACGGTCCTATCGTTGCCCATTCACGCGACATGTCCGGCCCATCTTATTCTTCGCGACCTGATTACTCTCACTATTGTAGGTTTGCGGTACAGCTCTTCCAATTCGTGGTTGTGGAATTTCCTCCATTGTCCTGCCTCTTCGTCATATTTACCTCCAAAGATACCCCTTAAAGTAGTATCGGTATACGACCATAGGTCATTGGAAAACAAGTACATATCGTTTTTATTTGCACTTTCCATAGTTCATAATTAGCCTTAGTTAGTTTTTCAATGCCTGTGAAACCGGTCGCTGTAGCCATTTTTGTTTGGTTAATTTCGTACTTAATTTCTTTTAGTTTTGAAATCTAGAAGAATTCACTTGTGCAGGTATTTGGTGGCTTCTTTCTATCTTACTTGACAGAACGCACATATATGGTAAGATGGTAACAGATGGAGAATCATTGTTCTATGCATATGAGAAGCAGCTGTCTACTTGTATGGGTGTCTCAAAATGATACATATCTAACAAAATTTATTGGCGCTCGAAGCACTTCGAAAAAAGTGGTCACCTAGTCACTAGCGTCTCTACGGGGACGTAGGACGGTCAATTCTGAATGGTACGCAGTCATTTCTTTGACAGAAGTCTTCACTTACCTAAAACAAAAAACAAACAACCGCTGGTGGATAATTTTTCAACAAAGCAGATTCAGCAGAATATTTCAACAAAAAAAAACGTCCTTATTACATGAATAGGACAATTCTGCATTTCGTGTTAATCGGTTATATCTGTTTGGAGCCCAAAAAAGGGCATTTTTTATTTTTTTTTGTTGTATGAGCTTGTTTTTAAATAATCATAAACAAATAATATACACTCCCAATCACTGGCATGAGGCCACAAAATTTGCAATTGATTTTCGCTCTTTATACCTGTTGGAAATTTTGTATCCGGAAACATACGAGTATACTACCTGTGAATAGGTACGTACTTTCTCAAAAGAAATTCATAAAATTAAAGGGCAATTAAGAAACGACCGTTGGAATTTCCCAAGATCAAATAATAAACTACTTAAAAAGGGTATAAAAAAGTGCGTCACTCGGATGCGGCCACCTGCAACATTTTAGAAAAAAAGGACAAAATTAATGAAATGTTTACATTTTATGGTTTTAAAACATTTATTTATAACGTTTTTCTACATTAATACTGAATATGCCCACCGTTTTTGGATATTACCTCTATAAGAGGGTTTGGAATAGAATCATAGCATTTTTTTTAAATAGTCTAGGGAAATTTGGTCCGAAGAATCAGAAATAGCTTCGATTAAGGTGTCCTTCTCTTCAGATTGTCTGCCGCCTTCATAAACTTTACGAGATAGCCAGGACCAAACGTTTTCGATTTTGTTTAAGTCCGGCGAATAGGGCGGCCATGGCAAAAGTTCCACGTCTTCTGATTGAATCTAACTTCTTACAGCCCTGGAAGTGTGGATGGGGGCATTGTCTTGTTGGAAAATCCAAGACAGGGGTCCGAAAATATTTTTAATTTTTGAAAATGACCGTTGCAGCAAAAATTTGTAGTTGGTTCCGTTCATTGTTGTGGATAAAAAACTGCAACTCGATTGTGCCATAGTAGGTAATAGCTCCCCACACCATGACAGCTGATGTACGGCTGTGATGTCTTGCCGAAATAAGCTCGTCCTTTCTCATCATCGTCATCGGCACTACAACCGGGATCCGGTCTTGGCCTTATTTATAACAAATCTCTCCACTGGTCCCGATTTCGAGCCGATGTCATTCAGTTTGGCACTCCCAGGGTCTGGGCGTCCTGGTCAACGCCATTCCTGCATCGCAGACAAGGTCTGCCGCGCTGTCTCCTTCCATACATCCTGCCACAAAGGACTTTCCGGACAGGGTCCTCTTCGCTCATTCGAGCTAGTTGTCCCGCCCACCGGAGTCTACCACAAAAACGATTCATTTTGGTTTCTTAATCTATGTGATACGCAAATTTCCAGGCGCCGTAGTTTTTGGGACTCCTTCAGTTCATAGGGTACCCACTTATCGAGTTTCTTTACCTTTCCTATGAGAGAAAAGTATTCATTTATTGTCATTGGGAATACTCCCGTGCTGTGTGCAATCTCCTGCACCGATTTCGTTGGGTCCGCATCCACCGTTGATCTTAAAACATCGTCGTCAACTAACGTTTCCGGCTTCTCACGTGTTTCATTTTTGAGGCTGAAACATCTCCCGAACGGAATTTTCCAAACCAACGTCGTATACTGCGTTCGTTTACCGCTACATCCTCAAATGCATCAAAAATGTTTTTCACTGCCAAAGATGCATTATGCCCAATTTTAAATTCATAAAGGAAGCAGGTTCGAATTTGAACTGCCGACAGCATGGTAAACAATTTCTAGAAAAAGAGAACTGTATTTGTAACGAACCCTAAACTTCTCACACGTCAAGCACACCTGCCACTTTACTTTATATAAAAAAAAGAAAATTTAACGTTCTGGCACAGACGTTCACTCGAGAATTTCTTATTTCCGCCTGAGCGAAAATGTGGTAATATAGTACTAGGTCTCATTAGCTTGCATATAAATTGCCCCGTTAGTATACATTTGTTGAGAGCCTTCTGAACAAGACGCCTCGAAGTGAAAAAGAAACGACTTCACTTGATCTCGTTATGCTGTAACTTTTTTATAAACTTGTTTTCTCAAAAACTGTTTAGGGGGCGTATTTTACACTCTAGAAGTTTAAAAAAATTGATATTACTATTACTATTTATTGGTCTGCAGGAATCCGGTAGCTCATGACCTTACCGACTCGACACCGCCATCGTTCCCTGTCCTCTGCACCCTCCTTCCACGCTTGACCAGCCGATCTCATCTCCTCAAGGCCAAACGTAACATTGTCCTCCCATCTCCGTCGTGGCCGTCCTACCGGTCTCTTTCCAGTTGGTCTACCGTCAAGAATGCTATGCACGGTCCTATCGTTGCCCATTAGCGCCACGTGTCCGGCCCATCTTGATCTTCGCGACCTGATTACTCTCACTTATCTCAACATACTACTATTACTATTTATTGGCTTGTAGGAATCGGAAGTTCATGACCTCACCGATTCGGCTCCGGTATCGTTCCCTGTCCTGTGCGTTCTCTTCCCACGCTTGACACCCGATCCAATCTCCTCAAGGTTAAACCTTACATTGTCCTCCCACCTCCGTCGCGACTGTCCTACCGGTCTCTTTCCCGTTGGTCTTTCGTCAAAAATTTACGCACGGTCTTATCGTTGCCCATTCTCGCCACATGACCGGCCCATCTTAATCTTTGCGACCTGATTCTTCTCACTATTGTAGGTTTGCGGTATATCTCTTAAAATTCGTGGTTGTGGAGTTTTCTCCGTAGTCCTGCCTCCTCGTTATATTTACCGCCAAAGATACTCCTTAAAACTTTATTCTCAAATACGCGGAATTTGTTTTCTTCCAGGTTTGTGAGACGCCATGTTTCGCTTCGGTATAGAACAATCGGCATGATTATGGTTATACAAACACGGAGCTCCTTATGACGTGATAGCAGTTCCGATTCCAGCAGTTTACTGACCGCGTGCCAAGTAGTGTTGCCGGAGTGTAGTCTTTTGTTAATTTCCTTCGACATTTCATTACTGGCCGTCAGTATTGTTCCCAGATATTTAAATTCTTTAATTTTTACAAATATCTTGCCCCTGACGTTTATATGTGTTCCCTGTGGTCCACCTGCTCTCGCCGTAATCATGTATTTTGTTTTGTCTTCATTTATTTTTCTGCTGCTTGCAGTATGATTTCACTGTTTTTACCCACAGTTTCTAGGTTATCGCCCAAAGCGGCGATGTCATACGCATATGCGAGCACTTGTGTGACCCCATTCAGAGTTGATGCGGCCACGTTGTTGTCTTGTACCTTTCCGATGACATATTCGAGCACAAGGTTAAAAAGACATGGTGAGAGGCCACCCCCCTGTTTTAGTCCGTCCCGGATTTCAAATGGATCTGAGAAGCGGTTTTCTATTCTAACAAGCGCTTTATTTTCGTTCATGAAAATTTGCATGAGGGCGGCATATTTTTGGGGAACCAGCTCAACTACAATATGGTAAAGTCTTTTCCTTGCCACTAAGTCGTAGGGCTTTTTGAAGTCAACGAACAGTTGGTGAAGTCTCCGTATTCCCACTTCTTTTCCAACAATTGCCTTACTGTGAACATTTGGTCGCTTGTTGACCGGTTCCTACGGAATCCGCACTGGTAGTCTTCCAGTATTTCTTTTGCGTACGCTGTGATTCTCGCCAGTATCACATTTGTTAGTATTTTGTATGTGGTTGGGAGCAATGATATTCCTCTGTAGTTTTTGCAGTCAGATCTGTCGCCCTTTTTGAAGATGAGGGCGACTATTGAGGTTTTCCATTCTTCCGGAGTGAATTGCATATCCCATATTGTTTTAATCAGTTGGTGGATCTGTGGCGTTTCTAACAGATACACACAATATGGAAGCAAATAGTGAAGAACACCGAAAGGTAATTCGTATAAGCAAAAGCATCAGAGCCGTTATACAATAGCGATAACATAACAATTCTACATCAGATGAGTGTACTTGAGTTTAGAAATCGAATTAGTACACGTGGCCGTGGCCAGGTGTGTTGAGCATTGGTTCAATTTTTAGTGATTCAAACCGTCATGGCGTCGGTTCGAATCACACATTCGTCACTATCGTCGCAAACGCTGTAGATCTTTCGGTCGGTTGCATCTCTTCCATGCTTTATAAGCTTTGTCGGAATGCAGTCGACTATGGTAGCCTTGTTGTTTTTCAATCGATATATTGTGTCTACAACTTCGTTGAAAGAGGGCTCAGGGATCTGAGGTACGATTGTATGTACGTTTGGTGCGTTGATTTGTGGTTGATGGGTGCACACATTGAGTGGGCTTTCAAAGTACTGCTTTTATCTTGTCAATATGTTGTTTGTTTCTGTGACGAGACAGTCGTTTGCGTCTCGAATTGTTTTGGCTCTTCCTCGGTAGCCATTTCTAATTGAGTTTATGCCGGCATACTTACCTATGATGTTCTTTGCTCTGGCATTTTCTAAGATTTTTTCGATCCGACTCTTCTCCCATTCGCGTTTTTGGCGTTTGAAAAGTCTCCTAGTGTCTTTCCGAATCGTCGTGTATCTTTTTGCGTTGACTTCATCAAAGCTTTCTAAATGGATCACCCTGAGGCGTTTACATTCTTCGATCTTCGCCCTGCACTCATCGTCAAGCCAAAGTTTGGGATTAATTGGTTTCTTTAATCCTAATACCTTTTGTACTGCTTGTTTGATTATGTCACTGATCGATGCCCATTTAGTGTCCACATTATTGGTCTTCCTCACTGCTTCCATTCTCTAGGATGCTAAATCTACTAGTTAGTTCGTCTTGATATTCAACCCTTTTGCGCAGGTCTCTTAGTTTATCGGTGTTGAAGTTTTTGCTCGTCTCCCGTGAATGCCTGTGTGGGTTTGCTACGAGCCGATTCCCAGTTTTGCCCATCACTAGAAGATGACCTAATTTTTCCAATCACTAGAAGATGAACACAAATAACATACAGAGATTCGATATTTATTGTATATCTTTTAGCAGGATAATCATCATCATCGGCACTACAACCGGGAGCCGGGCTTGGGCTTATTTAGTAAGTCCTGTGGCTTGTTAAGTTTTCCATAATGATTTGGTTTTTCCGGGCAAGGTCATTAGGCTTGCGCCATTAGCAGGATAATAGTGTTGGAGTAAAAAATATTTAGATGGAAGGAATAAACAAAGATTTGAAGGAAATTACGACAAAATTCAATTCAATTGAAGAAGAAAAAGACCGAGAAATAGATAATTAAATATATAAATATGAAACAAATAATAAATAAATAAATTAAGTAATTAATTAATAAATGTGATAGCAAATAATAAACAAATAAATAAATAAGTACATATGGTGTATCAGAGAATTTTCGGAAAAAATACAACTTTGCGAATTTTTTCATGAGCTTTTCTATTCGATAGGAGATCAATTTAACATTCGATTGAAGGTGAAAGTCAGAGGTGGATTGATATCTAGACAGGTTAAGTATCATTTTAAACGGTTTATTTTGAGATGTTTGTAGCTTCTTATTGGAACGATGGCGGAGTCGAGTCGGTGAGGTTATGAACTTCCGGGTTCCTACAGGCCAATAAATAGTGTAGCTTCTTATTGCGGCAATTTGCACAGTCTCCCCATACTTGCCAACCATAATGCCGTATGGATTAAAATATCACCTTTTGGATTATAATCTTATTTGTTCTGTTTAGCATTAACTTCCTGTTTGTGAATAGATAAAGCATCTTAATGGCAATGCCGATCTTATTGATTGTATTTGAGATATATTCCTTAAATGTTAATTTTGTCCCTAAATAAATTGCCTTCAAATTGGTTCTTCAGTCTACATTTATTCCACATACGTTAAGTGTATTGCTGGGTACATAACAACTTTTTCTTTTTCGACTGTGAAAGGTATATAATGGCATATAATGTGACCCCATTTTGTTGATTGGTCTCAATATTGGGAGTTAACTTGTGAGAAAATAGTCAATTCACACTCTGGAACTCAAGGGGGGTGAGAAGTGTATATGTTGTATAATACCGAACCAAGGACAGAACCCCGTGGAACTCCTGCAAAAACATGTTTTTTTTTTTGTTACACTAACGAGCACACAAAATGGGATTTGGAGTATCCTTAAATGTTAGAGCACAGTGCGAGCGGACGGAGAGGAAGTGGATAAGGATAGGAGGTATCGACCTACATTGGTTTTAAATGCCTGGACATCGCAACGATGAGCATTCCACATTCGTCTGGTTCGACTAAAGAATCAATCTCTATCTTTATTTGTGCGCCTGAAGTTGATTTTCAACGTGAACTGATGGGCCTTCTCAGATTGACAGGTATCGCGGGAAAATTTTGCAGTATCACTCTGGCTACTCGGCACTCACGTTGGCTTTTCAATTATCTGAGAAAAAGCAAATGGCAATTTGGTTACAAAAACCAACAGCATCATGGCAAGGTGGAATAAATACATTGAAAACTTGTGAGTACCAGTGTTACGCACCCGAACGCAGATATACCGGGCTAAGCTCCATTTTTTTTAGATCACATAATGTGAACCCCCTTCGGATTGATTAATGTTAAATTATTCAATCCACTATGTAAACATTTTTTTGCAACACCGCTACAAATAAAACCAGTCTAGAGTCCAGACTAACGTCTGAGAATAAAACTCTATGGCGGCACCGTTTCTCTTAATCCTATATAAGGAAACGGCCCCTAAATAGAACAAAGGACGGCGTTTACGAATAAATTAGCTGCATCAGAAAACAAGGGTAAAAAGATCGATCTACGTACAGGGTCGAAAATAAGAAGAGTTGATATCAAACCCTTGACTGAAACAGTAATATTTTTAAATATTACGAAATACGTCGACAAAGACGGTCGTCTTTTAAATAATAAAAAATGAAAATTCGTGCGATATGATGCAAACGTTAATAACCAACTACTGTCCTGTTTTATTTCCATTAAATGCAAAATTAAAACGAGGAAAAAAAAACATGATTGCTCTTAAATTCCAAGCTGGAAGTGTTGTATCAAAAGTAGAAAACGTATCTTTACCTATTGACAGCAAAACGTTAAATAAAAGTAAAACACCAAGAACAGTACTTATTATAGTATATAGGATGTTTGATGGCAGGTTTATGTTTTATAAAATGGAATAAAAGACGAGCGCACAAAAGGGAATTTTGAAGTACCTTTAAATGTCAGAGCACAGTGAGAGCAGAAGAAGACGTCGATTTAAAGCAAATGGGGTATCGATGTACATTGGTCTTAAGTGCCTGGACATTACAACGACGAGGAAACACATGATCAGGTAGAGCATTACATATTCGTGTGGTTGGGCTAAATGACGACTCTCTATGTTTATTTGTGCGCCTGATGCACATGGGTGTCTCAGTAAAATGTCTGAAGAGGCAGAATACATTCAGTAACTTTATTTGAGCAACGACTGTGATAATACCTTTTATTTCTCCGGCTGAAGTTGAATTTTAATGTGAATTGATGCGGATTCACATATTGATGGGTATCGCGGAAAAACGTCTGAATCAAAAATAAACGGTAATTTTACTTTTTTGCTTAGCAACAAATTACGAGCAAAATAATCTTGTGCATGGCTGTTGATTAAAATTTCCGAAGTTGATGATGTCACCTCGATTATATGGTCGATACCATTAAGAGCTAGCTAGATATAGAAGTGGGCTCCTCGATAGTATAGTGGTTAGTATACCCGCCTGTCACCCGGGAGACCGGGGTTCGATTCCCCGTCGGGGAGCCCCTGGCGCAAGACTAATGACCTTGCCCAGAAAAAATAAATCATTATGGATAATTTTTAACAAGCCTCAGGATTTGCTAAATAAGGCCAAGACCGGTTCCCGGTTGTAGTGCCGATGATGATGATGATGAGATATAGAAGTACATGACAAAGATTGAATTCCGAGAAAGAGTGATTTCGACAATCACAAAGTCCAGCTTGGAGCAGGTAGGGAAAGCGACAAGTGACGACTCGAGGCTGTTGTGTATAGTACACCCGATACAAACGAGGGTGAATAAAATATAAACAGTAATTTTCCTTTTTTGCTTAGCAACAAGTTGTGAACTAGAAAATCTTGTGCATGGCTGTTGTTTGGGTTATGAAGAGTAGGGGAACCGGCTTGGGTGGCGGTCCGTTCAACTTTGTAGTCAGTATAGCCATGGGCGATCAAGATGCACATTGGTCTGTTGTGCAACGAATTATTATAAAATTTTTAACAAATGAAGGCGTTAAACCCTCAAACATTTTTTCTCGATTGAAGGTACAGTTTGGTGGTGATACACTGTCTCAGAATCGTGTGTATATGTGGCCCACAGAATTTAAAAGTGGGCGAGAACGTATCGAAAACGAAAGTCATGATCGACGCCCAAGGACAAGCCGTACAGACGACAATATCCGTGCCGTTCGAGAGCTTATTGGAAGTGATCGCCGCTTAACTGTTCGAAAAATCTCATCAGAAGTGAGTATCAGCTATGGAAGTGTTCAATCCATATCACTGATGATCTTAGCTTCAGAAAAATTACTGCTCGAAGGGGCCCGAGGTGAATGTCCGTAAATCAAAAATGGATCAGGTCGGACATCAGTGGAACACTTCTGGATCGATTTGAACAAGAAGGGGAGGAGTTTTTTGAACCGTATCGTCACATGTAATGAGCCGTGGGTACATCATTATACTCCCGAGACGAAAATGGCAGGTAAGGAGTGGCGAAGGAAGGATGAAGGCTGCCCAGTGAAGACCAAAACTCGTTTCTCAGCGGAAAAAGTTCTTGCAACAACTTTTTTCGACTAAAAGGGAATTTTAATGTTTGTATTTCTTCGCAAACAATGAACAGCGAATGCGACTTACTACTGTCAGTTGTTACAGACGACAAAAGCAGAATATCTAAACAAAAGCCGAGGTATGCCCATTTGAGATGTGATCCTTCTTCATGACAACGACAGGTCTCACACCGCGTCCTTGATGGGTGATACATTGGAAGAAATGGGCTGGGAAACCCGTGAGCACCCTCTATATTTTGTGGCAGGATATATGGAAGGAGACAGCGTGGCAGACCTTGTCTGCGATGGAGGGATGGCGTAGACCAGGATGCCCAGAGCCTGGGAGTGCCAATCCGCATGACATCGGCTCAAAATCGGGACCGGTGGAGAGATTTTGTTAAATAAGGCCGAGACCGGATCCCGGTTGTAGTGCCGATGATGATGATGATGATGAGTGCCCAGTTGCCACGTTTGAAATCTAAGTAATATTGCACTTCTTCCTTTTCTGATTCTTAATTATTAGGTTCCAAACATTGGGTTCTTCAAAAAGACATTTTTTTTCAGTGAATGGGGTTGACAAATATTTGTACCCCCACCGAATAAAACGGCCAATACAGTATTGATTAAAGTTTGTTACGAATATTACATAAACGCATTTGAAAATCAAATAAAAAATTGCAATGACTTTGTGAACAAGGCAATTATAAATATTGTCCCTTCGTTGGGAAATAAATTTTCCTCGAAAAATTTCACGGACAATACGTGATTACATACAAAGCCAATAAGACCATGTAATATGCCGCATGTTATTTTGATACGAGGTTTGTGAACTGAATGGCGCTCTCCACGTTTATCTCTTTTCCTCAATTTTCTATACCCATGATTTGACAAGTTGTGTATTCGTTGCTTCTCTAATGTAATGATTTTGGTATAGATCGTAAAAGTTTTGCACACAATAACATGGTTTATATAAAACTTGCGCACACGTCACGTACGCTCCATACCAGTAAAGAGCTACCTATAGTGATTGAATTCAAGGTTACCTACCGGCTGGCGTTATACCCTTGGCTTTTCCCAGCAATCGCATTCGTTTAAGGAGTAGAAGATATTAAAAACCACTTTTGGGACATCCTGTATTGGTTGTATTATATTATAGCGTTTGGGATGATAGTGAAGAACGTGTGATTCGAACTGACGCTATGACAGTTAGAATCACCAAAAATTGAACCAAAGCGCAATCCATCAGGCCACCTCCGTGTGTACGAATTCGATTTCTAAACTCAAGTACATTCGACTGATGTGGATTTATTATGTTATCGCTATGGTATACGGCTCTGAAGCATTTTCTTATTCAATTTTCGTTCGGTGTTCTTCACTATTTGCTTGTGTATTGTGTGTGTATCTGTTAGAAACGCTACAATATCATTAAAAGTTCATATATGAAAAATAAGGGTTGTCTGTTTAGAATTTTTAGGCAAACTTGTGAATTATCATCGGCACTACAAGTTCCGTAAATATATTTAAACATTTTCAATACCTTGGGAACGGATCAAAGCGTTCTTCTCTTCGATTGTAATTCATTTTTCTATTTTTGAGACTTGATATTTTTTCAATAACAATTAAATGGTATCTGGCTGATTTACTTACTACATATGTTCTGTTGTTTTGCATTCAGTTACTATATTGATGAAATATTTTATATTGTACGTTACATATTTGCATAAATTTGACTTAGTTAATAATTTGTTTACAATAACAGGGTTCCTTGTAATTTCGTTGAATACTTTGCTGTATAGGGAACACTTCCTTATCTATTTCAAAAACAATCCGCCTGACGCCGTGGGCACACGATATGCTTTTCTACTGTATGTCTTGAAGAAAATATTCCTTATAAATATGCTTATGTACAGCCAAAAACCATTGAAAACTTGTTCATGTTCCTCTATCGCAATTTTATCAAAAAATGGGAAAAAATCTTTGACGCCACAGTAGCATAGAGTAATCAGTTGAACCTGTGCACCACACAATAGCACACATGTTGCGATTTCCTCATCGTCATAGCCACGAGTACTAAGATCGTTTTGGTAAAATAAATAACCGCTGAACTAATCATTTTGAATGTATGTTATCGAAAGTTCCAACATAGAGTGTGAAGGAGTGGTAGGCTGGGTCCTAACGCTAATCTACTTAGCGAGATACCACCCCACGTTTGGCTTAATGAAATGGCCATGATAAGACCTTCATCATCGGCACTACAACCGGGATCCGGTCTTGGCCTTATTTAGCAAATCTCAAGGCTTGTTAAATTCTCCGTAATCATTTATTTTTACGGGCAAGGTTATTGTATTAGGATAAGTCATTCAACATCCTTAAAAGCTTGACTATGAACCGGTTGAGAAAGGTTAGCGCAAGGCTAATAACCTTGGCCGTAAAAACAAATTATTATGGACATTTGAACAAGTCTCAGATAAGAACCGAATACCGGTGGAGAGATCTGCTAAATAAGACCGAGACCGGATCCCGGTTGTAGTGCCGATGATGATGATGATGGACTGGTTGGAAAAGTTAAAATCGCGGTAGGCTAATCCTAAATTTGTTCTCCAGTCTTACAGTGTTTCCTTTTCACAACTGTGCGGCCAAAAATACTTTTTGTATTTGGAATTTAATGACAATTTGTATATAGAGATTCTTTGGTCGCTGATTTAGAAGATGACTTTTTTTTTAAATTTAGAATGGCGGACCTAAAATGCAAAATTTCCAGGCGGCTCACGACGAAACTAAAACCGCTCTGTACGATGTGCCAGTAATTCTTTGCCGCCCATTTTGCAGTATTTTAAAACCCAATATGTTCTTCTACATGCTCAATCAAAATCACGATGAACTCGGTGGCACTGTTTACTCTAACGGGATAATATCACCTTGTATTCACTAAATTTCACGTAATTTTTTTATAAACTCCTGCCAGGCATGTGTATAAACTAAACTTATAGGAAGATAAATAAATGTCACTAAAAACAATTTCGCAGCGTTTTATTTGTGGTTGTATTCGCTCAGTGTTTCGGATTGTTTGTTTTTCTCTTGCGTGAACAGTGTTCGGCGGAACCCACCAACATTCGACGAAAGACCAAAAATCCGCCAAAAAAGTACTAGTCTTTAACTACTACAAAACAGTAGGAAAAAAAATCTACATCAAAAAGATTCGAACACAACTACAAAGCTTTACATCTTGAAACGCATTCATGACAAAAAATAACATTTTATAATCATTCAAATATTTGTATGTAATCTACTGACCTTTACTTATATTTCCAAAACAAGTTTTACAAAATAGTTTACTAGTTACGAATTAATATTGCTCTAAAGTTCAGCTACTCGCCTCTCAAGTCTTTAAGTGATCCCGTGTTCAAGTAATGAAAGTACGAACAAGTCCTTTGGGATTCCAATACGCCCCCCCCCCCCCCCCGCACGCCTACTACACAGAAAATGTGACGAAAATGTCAACAAATTAATATTGCTCTAAAGTTCACCTACTCGCACCTCAAGTCTTTAAGTGTTCCCCTGTTTCAAGTAATTTAGGTACGCACCAGTCCTTTGGGATGCCAATGCTCCAAGTGCCTCCCCTCTATATCATCATCATTATTACCGACTTTACAAACGGGATCTGGTCCTGGCCTCATTTAGGAAGTCTCTCCAACTGTCCCGGTTTCGAGCCGATGTCATCCAGTTTGGCGCTTCCAGGCCCTGTACGTTCTCGTCCACGCCATCCATTCATCGCAGACAAGGTCTGCCGCCCTGTCTCCTTCCATACATCCTGCCACAAAGGACTTTCCGGGCAGGCTCCTCTTAGCTCATTCGAGCTAGGTGTCCTGCCCACCGGAGTCTACCGATCTTGATTTTTCTTACAACATCAGCTTCAAGGTGGGTCGCGTACAACTCATGGTTGTAGCGTCTCCGGAATCGTTCTCCTTCACATACGGGACCAACAATTCTCCTTAAGACTTTCCTCTCGAACGCGGCTAATACTTCAGAGTGCCTTTTATTGAGCACCCAGGTCTCGGTTCCATACATGAGTACTGGTAAGACCATGGTCTTGTACAGTAGTAGCTTGGATGTTCTGGATAAATTTCGGGATTTAAAGAGCCTTGATAGACCATAGTAGGCTATGTTGGATTTGATCAGCTGTTCGCGTATTTCTTTTTCTATATTGTTATTGGCTAATACTATTGCTCCAAGGTCGTTAAAGGATGGCACCTCAAATTCGTTCCACTACCCTGATAGTTTGACAAACGTTGGGTCTTCTCTCCGCAGAAGTTGCCATCATATACTTTGTTTTTCCGTCATTAATGTGCAGTCCATGTTTTTGTGCCGCCTGCTCGATCCGCGTGAAGGAGTCTTGTACAACCGAATCGAATTTACCGATGATGTCGATGACATTTGGCAGGACTTGGTGACAGTAGTCCTTCTAGTTGTAATGCCAGAGTCACGGATTGCTTTTTCCATCGCCAGGTTGAAGAGAAGGCAGGCCAGACCGTCCCATTGTCGGAAGGCATTAAAGAGGTTTATTGGTTTGGACAGCAATTCCACTATTTTTACCTAACTAATTACGTTGGTCATGGTTAACCTCTAAATCGTATTAATTTGTTTGGAATACCGAATTCTCTCATGTCATTATATGGTTCTACCCTGGCCATGCTATCGTAGGCGGCCTTAAAGTTTATAAGTAGATGATATAAAGGGATCTTAAATTCCAAATCTTTTTCCACCGCCTGCCTAAGGGTGAATATCTGATCAATGCCTGATTTGCCTGGTATGAAGCCACACTGATATTGACCAATGATGACTTTGGCGTATGGGGCTATCCGATCTTGTAGGATAGTGGAGAGTGTCTTATAGGCGGTACTCAGCAATGTTATACCCCTATAGTTACTGAACACTGTGATATATCCCTTCTTATGTATGGGGCAAATTATACCACGACGCCAATCTTCCGGAATCTTCTGCTGCTCCCATATGTGCAACACGATCTCATGAACTGCGCGATGTAACACTGTCCCTCCTTGTTTGATCAGCTCAGCTGATATGCTATCAGCTCCGGGTGGTTTGTTTGATTTGAGCTGTTTCATAGCATTTAATGTTTCCTCAATGCTTGACGGCGGCAGCATTTGGTCTTGATCTTGCATTGGTGGAGCCTCCAATTCTTCTTTGAGCTGACCATTTAACAGTTCATTGAAGTGCACTTCCCATCGCTCCAGAATGCCTTCAGGATCGGTGATGAGATTTCTCTCTTTATCCTTGCAGTGTGCAACGTGGTGTGTATCGCGTCATACTGCGGATTATTTGGTAGAACTTCCGCGCCTGGTGCGGACCCTGCTCTCCACTTTTCTCTATTTCACAGACTAGGTTTTTTTCCCAGACACTTTTCTTTTGTCTGTGAAGTCTTTTTTCAAATCTTCTGAGCTCTTTGTATTTCTCCTCGCGTACCCGCGTCCTATGAGACTGCTTCATTGCTCAGTATGTAGCATTCTTACGTTCAGTCGCTAGTTTGCACTCATCATCAAACGAGTCGCTCCGATCTCTACGACTACTGCCTAAGATGTAGTTGGCAGTACTAATGACAGTATTCTTAAGGTGTGTCCATTTCTCTTCTACCCCTGGTATTCTGGCCCCAGGACTTAGTCTCCCTCTAACGAGCCCTTCGAGGGCGAGTCTTAACGCATGGGCAAAGGAGTTACTGGTATTCTCATTGCGTAAGGCATCCGTGTTGATTCGAATCTGATCCACGGATGCAATATGTCTCCGTAAGGCAATCCGCACTCAAAAAACTATATCAACAATATACCAAGTGATCCGAGTCGACGTTGGCACCCCGGTACGTTCGTACCGCCATCAGGCTCGAGGAGTGGCGGCGATCTATCAACACGTGGTCAATTTGGTTGCAAGAAGCTCTCCCAGGTGATACCTAGATGGCTTTGTGTTATATATAGCTTTTAGTTTATTGCATTAAGGCTGATAATGGCAGGCTTCAGTTTTTGGCCGACTAGAAAGCCTACTGCGTGATAGCTGTAATAAATGCCATACTTGTTTCTTTGAATAACACCACTCCCCGTCCATCTTATTACTTGTAATGTTGTCATGTCAACCTTACATTCGGACAGGGCATCGGATAGCTGCTGTGTAGCTCGAGCCCTATATAGTGAGCGGATGTTCCATGAGAAAATTCTCAAATCGTTTAACCAGTTTCGTTTCCATGGTAGTCTTCGTGTATCCGGCCCATATCCGAGGCTTGTTAAATTTTCCATAATAATTCGTTTTTACGGGCATGGTTATTAGCCTTGCGCCAACCTTTCTCAGGATGTTGCTGCGTGCATTGGTTCACTACTTGGTGTGTGCCAACGTAGCTATCCAGGGGTTTCACGTGGAGATCGCATGTCAATTTGGATTGAACAGGGACTAGGATCGTCCTAGCCTTCGCTGGGTTGAAAGCAATCAGATGCTTTGCCCGGTATGTTCGTTTCCATCCCCCCTTCCATATGCTTAACAAATTTATAAGAAGAGTTATAAATTTTGAATTAATCATTTGAAATGTACTCGTAGAGGATCACCAATGTGTATGTTGTACTTGGCAATCTACAGAAGCTCTCTTGAGCTTTATAGTAAACATCAGACAAACAATACATCGTGACATCGCGTCCATTGGCAGTTTCCCTGTTTATACTGACAGCCGACTTTGTATTTTACGAGATTTTCAAGTTTTTTCGTCTGTGCAAAATAGGTTTGACATGTTTAAATGTTAAAAAAAAGTTGTTGTGTAGGTTTTGTATCATGGATCATAATAATACCCTTTAAAAGGGACTACGCCGGCTTAGCTTTTCTATAAAATCCTCGCGGATTCGGTCTTGTCAAAAAACTGGTTTTAACATTTGGGGTCATACCAATAGTTTCACTTTGTGAATAGTGTAACCAGAATTTTATTTATTTAAATCTTTTTGGGGGAGTCGTTTCTACTCAAGTTCAAAGCCGACTGCCTCTTCTACCAAGCCTATGAATTGTTTGCATTTGTCTGAAATCTGTTTGACAGGTATGTGGCGGTGCCACCAAACCCTACGGTACACCTACCTAAAAACCCCCATTACCTCATCCCATGACGCATAAGTTTTCGCCAATGCAATCGCATTTGTACCTGTAAGAGAATTCTTACCTGCATTCATTTATTTGAATTCAAAATTCCTCTTAATAATACTGTTTCAAACAGCATATCCCTGAAAACTAAACCTTGGTTAACATACCATGTAACCTTCACCAGGGATCATAAATATAGCGCCGTCTATTTTCCAACTTCGCCATGTGCACGATAACATTTTTTACGTACACATTGGCCGGCGACCTTTTTCTCCCAGCAATAAAATTTTCTGACTCGCACAATGTGCAAACCAAAGCAAATACGCATTCCGCGTCTCTTGGCATCAATTGAATTCAAAGCATAAACAAAGCAAATATAGAATCCGTTTCCCGCAAACGGATTTCCCTGCATATACAAATGCTAGCAAGGGATTTGTTTCGTCCACCAACCCATTAGCACCTTTCCCAATGTCTTCGTATATTTACACAAGGGCACCATTCATCTATTTAGACGCGATGCACTCCATAGACGACGATCTTTTCGATCCTTTTGTCTTTACCGCCTGTCTCCTTCGTTTACCCATTGCCCTCGAGCACGTGTAAACCACACAGATCTGAACGATCGCACACATACCACCACGACCTTCATTACAAGATCTGGTTTCCTATACCGCCAAGAGAGACTTTGCGTTTCTCTGGTGGTAGGTAAAAACGATATCCTTATTGGAGAGGATATCTACCACGACACCATAAACTCACCCCAATAAGCGAAGCATCTCTGCACGAGATGATTATCGCAGAGTCTGATTACATACACCGTTTGCGACGGTCGGTTCACCCCCGATCTCCGCCGTCTGCGGAGATGCGTTTATAACGAGTCGTGTGCGAAGTGCTGGTTGACTGGATAGCTCGTCTTAAATTTAAAGCTATAGTGAAGAGTGAAGTGTTCGGAATTAAATAAACTGCAAGCGAACTTTTCATTTAAGAATTAAATAAATTGTCGTCCAACGTGTAATCCTTAAGCGAAAACACTAAAGATTAAATAGTTAATAAGCCATGTGTCTCATTTGACTCTTCTCTGGTGCTGCAGTTCCTGAGCGTGTTACGTTTGTGGACATAGTGTTGTGGAGTCCCTTTTTGTTTGTGTTTTTTTCTAGTGACGATTCGGTTTGACGAAACCTTGATCGGACAGTGACGGACGATGGGATGGAAGTGAACCGAGTGTCCGTGTTGGCACAATACTTCCTCCCCACAGGTCTAAATTGTGTAAACAAATTATTGTGTATAGTTTCCTGGGTGATCATAATAATGCTCTTTAGAAGCTTCGGATTCCCACAAATTTTCGAGGTTTATGCTTATAGTCTAACTCTGTGAACAACTTAACCAGAATTGCTTTTTTTTTCTCTTTTTTTTCGGGTAAGCCGCCTTTATCCCCGACTGTATAGCCTGTTGATAGTCTCTAAGTCATGAAATTAAGGTTATCACAAAGAGTGCCATGGATTTCGTGTACATTCAATTCCAAGGCAGACGTATTGCAATAACAGTCTTCTGGCTTAACTTATTCTTTCAGTTTGAATTTTTATCGCCAATCTAGCTGACAGCCAGTTATTTAAAGAATCTACCTCCGCTAGTTAATGCAGGAAAATATATTGTTTCCGATTTTTTTGGCTTGAGACAAATAGACTACGCATACGCAACCGTAGCTAAAAAATTAGCACCTAAAGAGAATCGAAAAAATCATTAGCGCGATATCAAAGCATTAATGTAGTAAGCAGCACTGTAACATATGCGGTCGTGTTCTGATGTGTCTATGGCCGGGCTCTAACTTAAGACTACGTTCGTCACTGCTTTGTGAAACGCCATAGTCTTGTCAAAGATGGAGATTCAGAGCTACTAATTGAAACGATTTGATATTCGTTCTGTTCTTCCTGTCGTTGGTAGTCTTTTTTAGAAATTTCCATTGGCTAGACAGAGTCGTTCGCGTAAATTATTATTATCGGAATGTTACTTTACATTCCTTATTGTGTTATTCGGAATGTATCGGGAGACATTGGCGATGAATTTTCCAATAATGGATATTCCGGTTCATCAGGCTTACCTCTAAGCAGTTTCACGTACTATTTAACTCTCTATTCAGAGTTCTTTTCCAAATATTGATTTGACACAAAGGCGAGAAGCCGATAAAAATAAGACTTTTATACTACGGCGGTCCATTCAAACATTGGTTGACGGATCGTATTTTGTTTGAGTCAGAAACGTTTGTGCCCAAACAATTACGATCAAAGAAAAAAAAAATTGGCGAGAACAAAGTAATCTACAAGCTGGTCGGGGCACTGATGGTTCCCATCTTTTCTGGTCAACGGCCAAAACAATTATCAACAGACTCTGGTGCACTTCCGTTCCATCGTTAGACACGGGTCGCGGTAAACTGATCAGAAGCAGGAACGGAAAAAACCAGCAATTTTGCCAATTTCTTTTTCGTGAATTCAACTCTCGATTCTGGTTCATTATGATTAGTAGTGTAGGGTAGGACGCTGTTGGCTTATTATGGCAGGGTCGCCATGTGAGGTGGGATCCTGGGAGAGACGCCATGTAAGGATTCGTGCGTCACCAAGCAGAGTAATGCAAAAATCTGACGTATAAGGTGAAGCGCATTTTTCAAATTTGTAGAGGTCAATCCAGTGTTGTGTCGCGTCCAATTCGTTCGAACAGTGCTATTAGGGGTAGAAGGTCCTAAAGGAGAGATCCCCATTTGACTATATGGCAGGGCACGAATGCCATAGCTTTCTTTCAGAAAGTCGGAGTATAATTGTAGGGCAGGGCACGAATGCCATAAATATCTGCTAAAAAGTAAAAAAAAATAATGAGACGCAAGTTTGATTGTAGTTAGGATGCCTCTGCTTTAATCTTTCAAAAATCAGTTCTTAAGTACTATTTCTCCCATCAACATTTCCGATGTCATCATATTTCGACCGTCCAATCATGACCTGAAAACTATGTTCCTAAATTCAAACACTCATTGCACATCGCTTAGCAAATCCACAATGTGCCACTTCTCAGATGACACGTCAATAAGTGAGTACCATGCATCATGACACACTTCTATCGGAACACCTGGGCAATGAGAATTGTTGTGTAATACTTTTTGTGAGTATCATGCCCGCGATATCGTGTGCCATACATGACGCACATTTATCGGAACACCTGGCCAATTGAGCGTTGGCATGTTATACCTTTTTGTCTGAGTTCTCATGGTGTCAGTGCTTTGGCGTGTGCCGTCCGGTATTTTGTTGCATGATCGTGGATTTTGGTTTGTGATCCGATATATATTATGGGAAATGGGATTCCGCTTTTATCGGTACACTATAGTAGATTTCAAATGAAATCTTTAAAGTGTAAAGTTTCGTCTAAGGCGTTTGGCGGTACGTCTTTCTTTATACGTCGTCTTTCTTTATACGTCGATAGAGATCCTCGCGGTTCGAATGATCTACGTTGACCCTCAATCCTTCGACTTATCTCCGCGACTCCTCGATATAGACTCCCCTGGTCCTTCGAAAGAGACTTCTCGTCCCGATGGCCATCAAAATCAGACTGACTATCTCAAACCTCAACAATATCCTGCTCACACAGATACCCAGATTCAAACTGGTATCTGGATCTATCCGGAAAATATTCCCTATTTGCTCTGCTAACAGAACTTCCGAATTTCTGTTAGCAGCATGTTATCACATCCCCCGGGATATTTTGTAGTTTCCTGAAAGGGGAAAGTCATCTTTGCATACATCATTATTATCGCTGATAGAATTTCATTTCCACGGCCTTCTGTTTGCACAGAACATCTGGCGCCCAGACCAGAGATATTTGGCGATTGTTTTGACGTGCAGTCCGTGGGTCTTATTTGAACTTGGTACCCGGAATCGAAATCCATTAGATCTTTATAATGGTGCGAAATTCTAGCGTGGCCGTGGGACCGGAGTATTGCCTCTGTTGGCTTAACTCCTCATAAATTATCGGATATCTCGTTGAGATATATTCGATTGGCTGCCTTCTGTTGTTCAACGGATTTGGGTGGTCCTTGCATTAGATTACCCGCACGTGCATCCGTTGATCGGTTCATTCTTTGATGATAGCAATTCTTTTGTATCGAATTTCGGAATTGCCGGTTCGATGAGATGTTCCTGGGCGCAGGCAGCATGTATGGCTTTGGGAATTGTTTTTTCTTTTTTTAGGAATAGAACGCATGGATGTTTATACCTTTGTTTCAGGCATGATGAGTTATAATTGTTGAGCTTGACCTAAAAAGCTTTGGGGACGTTCAGTTCCTTGCTTTTTGGTGTCGGTCTCAACGTTGGCTGCGAGTTGCAGGCCCTATGGTGGGACTTTGGGGAACGCGTCTGTGGGCGCGTGCAACGTTCTCAGGTAAGTAAGTTCCTTGAAGGTAGGAACCTTACCTGCGCGGAATTGTGCGTTCGTAGAACGCTACAGGCGATTCAACGCATCCTCAGAATATAAAAAAAAACAACGGGATTGACGGCATTCTGGCTATGGTTCTTCGCAACTTATTCTTGCATATCTTCTGGATAGAAAGTCTATATAGTTTCCACAGCAACTGATCTACGAGAACATGTGGCGATTTCAAAGGCTTATTCACATGCAACTTCAGTGAAGGGCTCATCATCCAAGGACAATAAAAAAAAAAAAACAGTCATCAGTGCATTATATTAGAACAGTCATGGCTTATGCAGTGAGTTGAGAAATCCTCGCAATCACCCAATCGCGAACTGATGCGTTGCTGCTTCGGTTTTAATATTTTCGAGGGAGGGTTCGAATCAGGTTCACTTTAAGGAAAGGTTAGAATTAAACCACCAATGTAACAGACTACGTCCTTATGTAGAGACGGATGTTTCAACTCGTTTATTCAATAAACTCTGATTCTAATAAACTCATTCTGTCGTCAGAATGGAATCCCATAGTGTGAAAGTCCTATTTCTAGTTGCTGTGATCTGATCACATTTTTTTTATCAAATTAGGGTTTTGCTGGATGAATGATACAATATAGAGTTCCATGCCGAGAAGAATAATTTCCACAAATGACTCTGGACAGGCGCTAACATTGAAGTTTCTGAAGCAAATTTCTACCCACAAGAAGACCACCAAGAAGTCCTACATATCCTTCCAGTTGGTAGTTCCATCTTTCCATAGCTGTCGAGACTATAGCGTTTTGGGAAGTTTCGAATATCATGATTCTAATCCACTTTACAAAGGTTAGAAGCAAAGCACCCTTTCAGACTACGGGGGCGCGACACTTATAGTTGCAGAGTTAATGCTCTGGTATACGGCGCTGATGATTTTTTTGATTCTTTTTTGGAGCTGTGCTTTTCACTACGGCTGCATGTGTGTAATTTTTTAGAAACGCCACGGGATTGTTTATGTTGATTACGCAGTTAAGGCGCAAGTGATTGTGTAACCAACTTAAAAAAAAATGGCTTCAATTTCCCAGTGGCACAGTTGTTTGTACTGAATAGATATTAAACAAAATTCTGTTAATTATTTGATATTCGCGTGAATTCCGCTGGACCAGATCACGACTGATAGTGAATGTTCCAGTTAGCTTCCCAAACTTGTCTACTCTGTTAGAAGGTTGTAGAGTGTTGGAGTTGCGCACATTAAAACTGCCGGAAACAATGATTTCAGAAGTTGCGTGACCGATTTGTGTAAAGTCAATGGTATGTGACAGATGCTCAAAAAGTATTACCCATCATCACATGGGGAGCGATGTCGACAATAAAGAAATTTGGCGGAGGCCCTAATACGCTTTACAATAATGTTGTTGGATTTTAAGCAGTCTATTCCTCGGCACATCAAATTAGACTGCGTCCAACATTCCACATTTAAACCGAAGTATCGCATCTAAATCATATCCTACGCAAAAAAAAAAGAAAATATTAAGTCGGCTGACGAATCAGTTTTCTACGCCATCCCTCCATCGCAGACAAGTTCTGCCGCGCTGTCTCCTTCCATACATCCTTCCACAAACGACTTTCCGGGTAGGCTCCTCTTCGCTCATTCGAGCTAGGTGTCCCGCTCACCGGAGTCTACCGAGCTTGATTTTTCTTACAACATTAGCTTCAATGTAGATTGTGTTCAACTCATGGTTGTAGTGGCACTGAGTCTCAGTTAAGGCCAGAATATCAGTCTTGGCTGTTTGTAATAACTGTTTCAATACCCGGGTAACTTCCTTTAAATCGCAGTCTAGAGTGTAAATTGCATCCGTGGCGACGAAGATAAGTCGAATGGGTTTACGAGTCAATTTTAGTCTTCATATTCGTGAAAGCACGACTTCTGATTGGTGTTGCAAACTCAAAGATAGTGGTTGCTTTTTTATATTACACTTTTCTCGGGAGAGGCGAACCTATAGCACCGAGTCGGCGCCACCAGATAACTGTTACAGTTCCTTTTGAATAGTAGGTTGTTAAGCACTGGAAACACTCGCGCGAGGAGGGAGTTTCACAGCTTTTTCACTCTGTAATGGAGCGAGTTCTGATGCAGAGATGTTCGCGCCGCTGGGAGATGAACCGAAAATTGGTGCGATCCGTTGGATTGTCTCGTGGAGCCCACATAAATCGAATTGCGCTGAACAATACCACGAATCTACGAAGAACAGAATCCGTGATAATATCTGTAAAACAGACAGAGATCAGCTTAGTGCCTTCAATGTGATAGCGATTGTAGTCCCGACGTCGGCGCCATCTCCCCAATCAGGCGGATCGCTCGGCTGCGTATTCTCTCAAGTAGGCTGAGGGTATGTTTACGAGCGGAGCAATATTCGAGCGCGGGCCTAATTTGGTATTTGTACAGAAGAAAAAGTTGAGCCGGAATGAAATTCTCTTGGCTCTCAAAAGATAACTCATTTTTCCTGAGGTGGACCTGGCGATATTCGACAGGTGTTTATGCTACGATACATTCCCATACCGTGACGCCGACCAATTTCATGCTTTCCTCAAATTTCAGGGCCGGGTCATTCATCATCCGCTGTGGAACCGATTATATTCGTTGGATTGAAGTCGACGAGATTGGCATTTCCCCACTGCAGGATCTTTTCCAAATCCCGATTCAGAGAGTCGATCTGGGTGCATTTTAGCTGATGCGACGTTGCTGCACTTAGCGGCCGATCACTCGAAAAAGAGGAAACAAGCGTTTTATCATCCGCATAACTGAACACCCTGTAATCCGTTGCAAAAACAAGGTTAGAGCTAAAATAGAACCTTGAGGCACCCCGGAACTACCAAGTTACAGATCCGAACACTCACCGCCCACACCATTCCGGATCGATCGATTTTTGAGGAAGTTCTTCGCCCAGTCGCAAAGCTGCTGAGGAAGTCCGTATGAACGAAGCCTGCTCAGCAATGCCCCGTGCCAGACGCGGTCAAAAGCCTTGGAGATATCTAAGGCGACCGCTTTGGCTCATCATGTCCCCGAATCGCAGATGTCCATATATCGGTTATAAGGATCGAAAGGTCTCCCGTGGACCTTCTGCCTCGGAATCAGTATTGGCGATTGTAGCGATTCTAACAGATACACACAATTCACAAGCAAAAATAGTGAAGAACACCGAACGAAAAAAATCGAATAAGAAAAATACATCAGAACCGTATACCAAGCGATAAATAAAAAAAAAATAATTCACACCAGTGGAATATACTCGAGTTTGGAAATCAAATTCTAAACACGGTCAGTAGCCTGTTGTGTAAGCTTAGGTAAAATCTTTTTCGTGATTCGAGCTGTCATAGCGTCAGTTCGAATCACACGATCTTTTTCACTATTATTTCAAACGCTATACGATCATTCAGAATTCTGTTGCACTCCAATTATTTAATTTTAACATAGACAGTATTGCTATCGGTCGGTAATTTTGTGGGAAATACTTTTTCCTCTTCTTTTTGATTGGCTGGACTCGGGCTACCTCCCAGCAGGCAGGAAAGGTCTCTCGTGCATAAGACAAGTGAACGAGTCTGCCAAGAATCGTCAACAGTTCTGGAGGACAGTTCTTAAGGACTATTGCTGGAATTCCGTCCGGGTCGGTTGCCTTCCTACAGTCCTGCCCACGTAGAATGCGTTGAATAGTGACCGGGCGAAACCCCACATCCCGCATCGAAGACTGCACCGGCGCGATCACAGGTGGCTCCAAAAGACCGGCATCGATGTTTGAATTCGCGGAAAATAAATTCGTGAACACATTAGCTTTATCTTTTGAATTTGTGAAAAACCTGCCGCTGCCCGTCACTAACGGAGGAAAAGAGGAGGAAGCGAAGATACTGCTGACAGATCTTGCCATTGACCAGAGGGGACGCGAACCAGTTGCGCACTCAAGGAGTTTATTGGTAACTCTGTCGTTATAAGCCTTCTTCGCGGTATAAATCAATCAATTGATTGCACGCGTTTCTGATTCTAACAAAATTCGTTCTTTTAACCTCGGTGGGATTGGATCGCCATTTTTTAAAAGCTCTATTTTTGCCGCTATGATCTGCTCGCATTTTTTATAAGAGTAAGGTTTATCAGATGAGTTTCGTTTGATGGAATGCGGAATATAGATCTCTATCCCGAGAATAATCTCTGTGACCGACTCGGCGCATGCGTTAACATCAAAGTCTCCAAAGCACACCTCCGACCACGAAAAGGATGCGAAGAAATCTCGTAAATCGTCCCAGTTAGCAGCCTCATACCTCTATACATGGCGAAGCTACTTAGGTCGGTTATTTGCTTGAAGTGCTTGCGCGACCGACACCAAGCAGTGATATGGGTTTCCCGTGGCGCAGCAATCTCCACGGTATAAGTGCTCTGCTCAAAGACATCAAAAACAAAGCGAGGGTGTTCGCATAATCACTCCGGGCATCCGGCACTTGCGTGGATTCCTCCCCGAATTGAGTCAAATTACGGCTAGCAGCGAGCATCTTCTCTAGCTTCCCAGCCTTGTCGGTTCAGTTAGAATGTACCAACCAACCGAAGTTGTGTACATTACGCCAAGGACGACAATTTCAGAAGTTGGATGGTTGATCTGTTATCCAGTCGACGGTGCGTGAAAGATGTTCGAAAAGTGTCGCCGGTCGATCGTTATTCGGGGAGCGGTAAGGACAACAGAGAAATTTAACAGAATTCCCCAGCACGACCTTCAACCACATGATGTCCAAGTCACTGGGTTCTAACGCCTCCATCCTTTGGCAAGCCAGATCGGAGAGCGCGAAGACGCAGATTCCATTCTTCTTTATTGTCGTATTGTTTCCTTTAAAATAGTTTCGTGCATTGATGTGATTGCTGCCATCAGAATTGTTTATCGCAGAGGGTACCATCATGTCAATCGTAGATTGGAAAATATAGGAAGGACTACAACGTAATCAACGATTTCTTTCTACTGTATCGGGGGCAATACAAAAAGTTATGGATGTGGTGGTATTATAGCGTTTGGGATAATAGTGAAGAACGTGTTATTCGAACTGACGCTATGACAGTTAGAATCACCAAAAATGGAACCTAAGCGTAACACATCAGGCTACTGTACGTGTTTAGAATTCGGTTTCCAAACTCAAGTATATTCCACTGATGTGAATTGTTATATTATCGCTATGGTATACGGGCTCTGATGTATTTTCTTATTCGATTTTCGTTCGGAGTTCTTCACTATTTGCTTTGTGTATTGTGTGTGTATCTGTTAGAGACGTCACAGTATTTCGTTGGGACCGGTTTACCTCCTGTCAAATTCCTTTTTTGACCGGGTCATCAATGAAGAGCTGAAACATGACTAAAGATTTCTTTCGATCATTCTCACGGCGTTTTTACAATATTAGCCTCTCCCTTAGCGTTGTTTTTCTAAACTTCTGTTCGCTATTGCACAGAGTAAGAGATCCCTTTATATTAAATTGTGGGATTGAGGTGGTTGAAAAACGCAAAGAGTTATTGGTGAGTTTTAACCTAAACGAGTAAGTGTAATGGTCGCGAGCATTCTTGAATGTTTTTCGTCAAGAGGTGGAACAAGTGTGATATCCGCTTTTACCCACCAACATTTTATATAATTTCGTGCCAGACACGATTTCACAGTAAAACTGATTATTTAAATACTTTACGCCACAGTATTTCCTAGTACACTAAACTTGATTTACACTGTCATTGTTTAAAGAGGATACTTTACAATAGTCTGATTAGTTTATAGCCTACACAGATTTCTGTCATTTATTGTTCTAGGTTTTTTTAATGATTTTTTCAGTACCTGGAGCTACGCTTTAGTTCCGGAATGCGCAGCTTCGCTTCGTTCATGTTTATCATCGATGAGGTAAATATTTGGATGTCTGAATGCTTCTAGTCGGATTCTGCTCTAACTGTTTTTGATCACCTTTCCAGATATTTTTCCTGCCGATCATATTATATGTTCCAGCGCTCGCATTTAACCAAGGTTCCAAGTTTCCATCACTGCTTCTCACATGATTAAACAATAAATAATTTTATATCTTTGCAGTTACCGGAGTCAACATTCACGTGATATCCTCAGTAGTTTGCACAGTATGTGTCATCTATACTCTGATGGTAAGATTAATTATGCTCACTGTAAAGAGGATCATAGTGCAGCTTTTATGGTATTTGAATTAGGGAGGTATTAAGGCTGTCGTAACCACCGATTCCTGGCAAATTCTGGTGATGTTCATTGCAGTAATTGTGGTCGTGATATTGGGCACATCAGCAAATGGAGGCTTCCTTGATGTGTTAAAAGAGTCATCCGAAGGAGGACGGTTGATCTTTTTCAAGTACTCGCGGTCATTATTCAACTTTGCATAGCATCTTATCAGTGATTTTACTTTTAGCTTCAATCCATCAATGTACGAAAGACACACCATCTGGAGTGTTGTGGTTGGAGGTTTTTTCTACTGGGTGTCATACAATTCCGTGAACCAAACCATGGTTCAGAGGTATATGTCGCTGCCTAATAAAAAGAGTGCACAGACATCGATAGCGTTGTATACCATTGGAATTTGCTTATTCATTTCGATGTGTTGCTTTGCTGGATTACTAATCTACGCCTACTACAGCAAATGCGACGCAAGCGCAGCAGGTCTGATAAAAGTAAGTATTCGTTTATCAGCATCGAGTGAAACTTACTTTGTTATTTTACAGGCTGATGATCAGTTATTTCCACTTTATGTAATGCAGACTACTGGACATCTTGTGGGAGTTCCCGGACTATTTATCGCCGGAATATTTGGAGCTTGTTTGAGTTCACTTTCGGTCGTTCTAAATTGTTCGTCGGCCGTTTTGTTGGAAGACATTGTTAAGGGGTGCTTCAAAATTCCACTTTCTGAGAAGGCATCCACTATATTGGTCAAAAGCAGTGTTGTTGTATTGGGTGTTATAGCCACATTACTTGTTTTCGTTTTAGAAAAACTTGGCGGTATATTGGCTGTGGCAACATCTTTGTCTGGTATTGCAGCTGGAACAACATCTGGAGTTTTTACTCTAGGTATGCTGATACCTTATAGTAATGTTAAGGGTGCAGCTTTTGGAGCGGCAGCTGGTGCTATAACGTCGGGATTTGTTTCCCTTGGATCACAATTTGCTCTGGCTTTGGGATCATTTGTTCCAGAGAAATTACCAGTCGATATAGAAGATTGCCCGGTGTATTATAATGCGACGCTTCCTCCACCACCTGGTGATCAGTCGGACGTGTTTCCTTTATTTCGGCTTTCGTTTTTATGGATTGGACCGATTGGTTTCTCTACAGTAATGTTAGTTGGTACTATTGTGTCCTTTATCACTGGTGCAACACCGGTACAGAAGTGGGATCCCGATCTTCTTTCACCAGTTATACACAGGTTGGTCTAATTAATTCATTTATATATTCATTATTTTTGACGACATTGCAATAATCCAACGAGAAGTGATCTAGATTTATTTTTAGGATCAGTTTGATGTATAAATCGAGTATTTCATTAATTTTTTTTAACATTAAGTTTCTTAAATTACTTTGCAATCAATATGCTATGCCATTTTAAGTCATTTATTGCCATTTAAGGGGTTGGAACCCAGTGAGGGGGTCAAAATGGTCCATTTGTTAAAAATTAACTTCACTATACAACATTTTTCAAGCAAATTTTAGCCCAAAAAGGTAATGGAATCACTTATCAACCCTCAACTTTCGATATATCTGGAATCAAATGACATCCTCAATGGCCGCCAATATGGCTTTCGTATCAACAGGTCCACAGGAGATCTGATGGCATACCTTACCGGAAAGCGGAGCCATTCCATCCACTACCTCGGTGAAAGCAAGGTAGTCGCATTGGATATTTCAAAAGCCTTCGACAGAGCCCTTTTGTAAAAATTGCATTCATGTGGAGTGGACAATTCTCTGATCCAATGGATAAGAGACTATCTTTCTGGCCGTTCAATCCAAGTGGTTCTTGATAGTGTCAAATCTGTCTTCCATCAAATTAATGCAGGTGTTCTCCAGGGTTTGGTACTCTCGCCCACTTTCTTCCTGATCTTTATAAATGATTACTTGTCTATTACTCACAACCCAATTCACTCGTTTGCTGATGATAGCACATTGAGTTTCTCATACTCATACGGACACTCCCGTCCAAACTCTTCGAACGTCACTACCAACCAGCAACTTATACTTGATACATTGAATTCAGTCCTCAACAAGATATATCGGTGGGGATTATCTAACTGAGTAGAATTCAATGCCCTAAAAATTCAGTGCTGCCTCTTGTCGTCAAAAGTGAGCCCCATAGTAAATATAATGTCTATGAACGGCACTTGCATCGACGAAGCGAAGGAATTATCAATCCTCGGGGCTCGAATTAATTCGAATTTTAACTGGAATGACCACATATTTGAAGCTGCGAAAAGTGCAGCCAAATGTATGGGGTTCCTTAAGAGATGCAAAACATACTTCACTCGATCCAACCTGGCTACCATTTACAAGGCGTATATTCGCCCAAAAATGGAATTCAACTCCTATATTTGGTCAGGCGCATCCAAAACTGCACTACACGTGCTCAACAGGATGCAAAAACGAGCATTTCCGTCCTTAGAACACAGGCGCTATAGGTATTACCACAGTCGTTGCTCAACAGAACTTGCTGAATGTGTTCCGCCCCTTCAGACATTTTCCCGCGATACCCGTCAATCTGTGAATGCGCATCAGTTCACATTGAAAGTGGACTTTAGGCGCACAAATAGACATAGAGAGTCATTCTTTAGCCGAACCACACGAATGTGGAATGTTCTGCCTGATCATGTGTTTCCTGGCCGTTGTGATGTCCAAGACTAATATACATCGACACCTCCTTTCCTTATCCACTTCCTCTTCATCCGCTCGCACTGTGCTTTGACATTTAAGGGTACTCCAAAATCTCCTTTTGTGCGCGCGTTAGTTAAAAAAAAAAAAAAAATTCATCTTCAACGCTAATGACGAGATTCCGCAAACTTTTATTATACTTCTCTCCGGAGAGGCGAACCTATAGCGTCAAGTCGGGGCCGCGAGACGGCACCCAGATGACCCAATATATGTTATATTTAATAGCATGATCATGTGGCTTCCCATAGTATAAAAAAAGCATTAACCCTTGTGCAGTATTATTCATTTCGGATGATGGGCATTTCTGTTTTTACTGCGTCCCAGTATTATGAAGTGTTTCCTTTTTGTGAGTTTTGAACGGAACGCGGTCTAATGTCCAATTCATTTATTTGGTGTGGCGCTTTAACTAAAATTCAATGACCCTGTGATGACTTTCACGACGTACATTTTGGACATGAACTTCAAAATAATTTTGCATTATCCAGAGCAGTATTCTTGGGATAGCATACTAAAAATGGTCTAGTTCTTAAATAGCAAAAATTCGACCTATTCACGTAATTTAATTTTATAGCATCAATTTAACAATACTTTCCCCTACAGATTCCTTCCTCCAGAATGCTTCATACCTCGTACGGAGTCCGCGGCAGGGTTTACATAAAATCAAAAACATAAACTCTTCGGGTCTTCTTAGCGATATAATTATTAGTACAAGCTAGACGGAAGAAACCAAACGGTAATAAATTTTTACATTATTTTATACATTTATATTTAATTTTATTTTAACTGAATTTATATGTTTATAGGAACCAAGGAGACTAGATGCAATAATTTGAATTTAAAATGATGAAAAATAAAGCTATAAAAATAGGTTAAATTTAAAATATAAGAAATCTTCGATTAGAATTATTTAATCTAACTGTTGTTGTTAGTTAGCGTATTTACAATGTCATTCATAATATTCTAAAAAGAGCGTCAGTAGATTATGTTATATGAAACGCACTGTGTGCACCTGTGACCACCTATTAGCGTGAATGGATACGTTTTTATCACAGTCCATTTCATATAGAAGTGCCTGTTTTGTTAACTGTCCTACTGCTGTATCCTGGCATAAAATGAGGACCTTCTTTTTAATGTGTACAATGTAAAAGTCACTGTGATATATATATATTTTTAATGGCATTTGGGATGAATAAATAATTGTTAAATTAAAAAACATGTTTTTATAAATCGTTGATAAAACGAAACCAGAAACACCATCCTTAGGTAGAAGAAAAATGGGGACAACTCCAAAGCAAACATATTAAGCTGTATATGAATTATATTTAGATTAATTTTCTTAAACACAAACGCGAATATTAAATACGATTTTGAGGTATATTGCTTTGAGTAATTACCAACTCACATTAATTTATTAATTTTTTTTAAGTTCTGGTTATGGTTGTTAGTAAACTTAAATATCAAAGAACAGTGCGAGCAGGAAGAAAATTAGACGATGAGGACAGAAGGTCTTGGTACTAAATGCTTCTAGTGGTTAGGTAATAAACCTGTGGGGATTAGGAGTATTGTGCCAAACACGGACACTCGGTTCACTCCTATCCCCATCCGACTGTCACTAAAGTTCCGGCAAAAGTTAATCGCCCAACGAATGAACGAAACGCCGCCACGTTTGTTCAAAACCAACAAAACGAACACCAAAATACGGAACGAACAAAATACCGTCCAGTAGAAGTGATTAATTGAAAGACACTTTTGTTTATCCTGGAAAGTTCTTTTATTTTTAAATTCACTACAAAATTTACTGCACGGTTCTTTATTGAATAAGTTATTTAATTGATTACATTTTGTGGGGACATCAGCAACGACGATTGGGACCAGTGCAAGGAGTGCACTGACCAACAGCAATATAGAGTTCATTGTTTTAAAATAAAGTTACTTTTCTCACTTATAAATTCTTTTTCACTATCTCAAACGAACTGCGGCGCAAACTCGGCAAACAATTGGAAACCGACAAGTTCGAAACACCTCCCACGACTCCGGGTATTATCGCGTGTCTGCAGCGCTACAGACAGCGTGGTCAACGCATGGAAAACGACTCAACGATATTCAATCGTTGTCGAAAGAAATTCAGCCAGTAAAATTAGCTCTCTTAAATTAAGGATGCATTTCCTGTTCCAAGAGAGACGTAAACTCTCTCTTTGGGGTAACCAACAGATCTCATACAGAAGATCGCCACAGTACACATGTATGTGTGTACACCGTTTCTTTTATGGATCAAAGCCATGGTAAGGAATCTAAACAAAAAAAGGGAAAATGTGCATTCATGGTATGCGAGTCTGGTAAAGCAAACAAAACCGAAACTCGTCGGATGCTAATTGGATCTTTGTTTGAGATGTGCGTCGCGGCTAAGTAAATAGACGCGGCGCAACGAAGGAATGGCGTTAATGGGTTTTGGCTAGATTACCAGGAAATGGTGTTTATGGCATCACTGGTAAGGGTAAGTATTGAATTCTTATTTGCATTTGCTTATGCTGTAGGCTTTAATTGGTGCCAAGAGATGCGTGTATTTGTTTTGGTGCCTTGGGTGTAGGTCGCCAGCCAATGTGTTTCTCTGGTGATTTATGATACCATGATGAAGCTGGGATAAGTCAACTCAAGGGTAAGGTTTCCTGATTATGCGGTTGTATTATATATGAACCGACGAATTTTCTTTCAGGGAATTTATGATAACAAATTATAGGGGATGTTGTATTCCAGAATACTACCCTTTATTAAATTTAACACTGAATCTCCTTACACATCCTTAAAAACTTCCCTTAACATATATTACATTCTCACTTAATACATATCATTCATAAACATTCACAATATTGCCAGTTACAGCACATTTAATAACCTGCACCTTTTTATTCATTCAAAACATAGTAACTTTGATTTTCGTCCAAATTTTATTCATGTTAAAAGTCACAGAGACCTTGTTAAAAGTTGTTTTGTTCATGTTATAATTTACAGTAAATTAGAACACAATGTTCCATAAGTAGAGAGAAATTCTAATTGTAAAATCAGTTTGAGATTGGAAGTCAGTTAGTACAGTTTGAGTTTAGCAATTTAAGAAGTTTTGAGTTGATATATAAAGCTGTTGAATTTAATAAAGGGTTTTTCTTGTTAATGGCGCCTCAGCCAGTTCTAACTGGACTTTCATTGGTTTAACTATTTGCGGATGTGACTGCCTTCTATCAGCAGAGAGGAAAAGTCCTAATAAGACTGTTGCGCCTACAGGACCCGCAAAAGAAGTTAAAAAAAAAATTAAAAGGTCCACGCTCTTCCCTCATCCGAGGAAGCACGGCGCCGGACGTCAACAGGGATTATAAATGCGAAGTTATGCATGCAGATATGAATTCTCTTTTCCAGGGGCTTTTCTGATTACAAATTTGTTCTCTTTAATGCGTGAAGCATTTAAGATGCTAATGCTATTGCATTAGCGAAAGCTTATGCAGACTGGGTGAAAGTTATGGGGTTTTTTTTTAGGAAAGCGAACCGTGTGGTTTGGCGGAAGCGCCACGAACCTAGTGTTTATTCTTGTGAAATTGTGGCAAGATGTGAACAAGAAAATCAATGATATCACAGCCCTTATAGAATCAAAACCTCTTGTCCCATAACGATAACTTCACCAGCATCGCCATTAAAGGCTGTGATAAATTACGAAGCGAAGTATCAATTTGAGATTTCGGGCTTACACAGACTGTAATTCTGTTTTTGTTTTTTACTAACATTATTGTGGTTTTTTTTCAGAAGAACTTTAACCCACTGGTTTATTAGGTACTTGTGTATGGGTATGCGATGGTAATACTACATAGACTGAAAAGTCCCCAGACTTTTAACGAAAACAAGCGGTCATTTTGTAACATTGCCCAAAAAGTTATATTTATTTCTCAACATTGTTGCCTTCGAGGGCGATAGACTTGATATAGTGATTTTCCAACATTTTTATGCCCTTTCTGTAGTACGAAACGTCCAAGCCTGCGAAATACGTCTCGGTTTCGGCGATGACTTGCTCGTTTGATCTGAATCTCTTTCCCTGTAGCCAGCGCTTGAGCTTTGGGAACAGTTAATAGTCCCTCGGAGCCAAGTCTGGAGAATACGGTGGGTGGCTGAGCAACCAATTTAAAACATTATTGGTTCAATATGACCACCGCTTTCAAGGAGGTGTACGACGATGCATTATCGTGAGGGTACAGAACAAATTTCTTGCCACATGGGGCCGTTTCTTCTTCATTTCGTAGTTCAGTTTGTACGATAACGCCTCATAATACTCTGCTGTGACTGTTATTTCATTCTGCACGTATTCGATGAAGATTATACTATGCGCATCCTAAAAAAAAAAAACAAAGAAAAAAAAAACGGGGGCAATAACCTTTCCGACCGAGCATTTGTCTTTTTGCGCTTTAGTTGGGTTTTGTGGCTTTCCAGCCAGTCTGCAAATAGCCTATTGAACTTAGGCGTATGGTAATGGATTTGTAGTGCTCCAAGAAGCCGTACCGTTTTCCTCCCACATATACACAAATCCCACCTATAACAAAATCCATTTCATATCCCCAACACAACATTGAATTCAATGTCAAACCCATTCGAACTAAACGTTCAAATTCTCTAACATTGAATTCAATTCATTTATTCAATTCAATCCATTTACTCAATTTCATCCAATTCAATTCAATTTCCTAAAATCAAAAAGCATAATGCATATCTTCTTATGTATGCTAAACGCAATTAACACCTCTAAATTGCATACAAGATCCAAAACCCAAAAACTGGACGTGTACAAACAAAGGCATATCTATTCGATCCACCTACACACAATTCTTGCAATCATAAACATCCTAATGCATATCTTCACATGCCAGGTGTTTTATGACTTGCAAATGCACCAATTTAAAAACTAACAACCAATTTCCACGGATCTTGTGTTACCCACCTGAAGTGCACACAAACTCTTGTTTTAACAAGCCAGATGGATAACACAAACAAAAACCCCAAGAAAGGATCAAGCGATAAGTGGCGATGCGTCTGGATCTTCGAAAGAAGATAAAGATATGAGGGTTAGAATTTGGAAGAGAGAAGGTGAACACCTTAGAGAAGTCACTTGAAAGGAGTCGCTTGGGTGGAGTCACTTAGAGAAGGTCGACAAGAAAAGTCGCAACAGAGAGAAACTAAAAATTAAATAAAGTTGAGTTCAAAAAGTGATATAGTATTTTTTCTTCAATGTTGCTGCGGAGTTTTTTCGTTGTAGTTTTCGAGTGTTAAAATATTTTGCGCGAATAGCGGACGCATCCAGTGTCAATTAGACGGCGTATCCCTGAGTGGCGAATCTCCCGACGAACCAAGGACGCGGACGTGTATCCACTTATCTACAGTGGGGCCAACAATCATCAGGCATCCATACCGGATTCCATCGTTCGTTTCTCTTCCTCGGTAATACGAGAAGCACGGAAACGAACCGTTGTAGCACACAACAGACGCACGTTCATCCATTATCACAAAATATTGAAAAAAGTCCGCTCGGTCATGCTGCAACAACGTCAAACCGGCCGTTGGGTTGTGCCGGTTCCGCCAAACCCCACGGTTCACTTAACTAAAAAAAACCCCATAACTCCCATCCAATTATATAATTTCGCTAATGCAATAGCATTAGCACCTTAAATGCTTTACGCATCTAGGATTATCTAAGGTATAATCTAAAAAGTCCCTGTAAAAGAAAACACCTTCATGCATCTCTTCGCATACAATTTCCTGTAAAATTTCTTTTCTACCTTTTCAGGAATCCCAAAACCTATTCGGTACCTTCGGTTCCCAGTCAAATTTCAATTGCCCACACCTGCACCGCAATCTCCACCGCATACCTGAAACATTTCCTTTTACAAGGACATTTAATGCTTTCAACGCGCTAGATAAAATTCATAAAAATAGTTCCATAAATACAAAACATTCGGCACCCATTGTTATCAATTGAAATGCAACGACGGACGGCTTGTTTTTACAGCTGCAGCAAGCCGACCAGCGATTCGTTGTTAAATAGACAAACAATCATCAATTTCGTACGACACCACAAACTCACCCCATAAGCGAATCATCTCTGCACGAGATGATTATCGCTGAGTCCAATTACATCCGCCGACCGTGCTGGTCGTGGGCGGCACTCCCGCTCCCCGTTTCGCACACGGGGACGCGTATACACCCCAAACCCGTGTTTTAAGTGTGTCCAATACGTATCGCGTTCCAAAATATAACAGTCTCCAACCACGGTGTTTGAAATAAGTTTAGCATATAAAACTATGTGTAATAATTCAATAATCAGTATAGTGTAACTGCCCGTGTTTAATTCAAATCTCTAACTGTATTTTAATTCCTCTCAACGAAAGTGAAATAAAATAAAAATCAATTACAAACAATAGACTAACCTCGTGTTTCAATTACTATTTGTCGCCCAGTTTTGCGCAAGTTGGTGGATGGTGTTTTGGTTTTCCTTCGGTGGTACATTTAGTGACGATTCGGTTTGGCGGAACCTTGTCCGAACTGCGGATTGTTAGTGGGACGAAGTAGAACTCGCACCCATGCCGGTGCCACGACATCGTACCCCCACAGAGTCATTAACGCACACAAAAAGGCCGAATACATCACTATACTGCAAAGTGAGTAATGGGTATTACTACGGCAGGCGGCTACTAATCAACCATGACCAGGAGCACCCAACGTCGTAACAACTAGTATTGGGGTATCTCGTCCAACTAAATTTCGCACATTATCGGACCAGGTAAGTTGACCCAACATTGGGGTGGTGCCCTCTGTATGAATCATAATCGACATTCAAGCAGCAAGGTCCAGCTTGTCTTCCGATTCAGAAACACCTCCTCTATTAAAAGGCGAGTTTTCCATCGAATGAAGAAGCGCTCTCCATTATTTACACCACACCCCACACAGAATTCCCACTCTCCGGCACCACACAGCACATGTAGTTCTGTGGGGGTTCTTTAAAGCTTACCTGAAGAAAACCTGATTGCAACCCAACTCCCATCTTCCTCGCATACCTGCACATTATATAAAATTCCCTACAAGAATTCTTTCATTTATGCATCCAATGCATTTCCTAAATTCCCTGAAAAGAATTCTCCATATCATACAGGCATCATAAATCCAAAAACTATTCGGCACCCTTGTATGCCAAGCAATTCTGCTGTACACGTGCACACGACATGTCCCTGGTAATTCCAAGGCCTCGGCAGCTTTTTGTTCAAGGGGCAAAAGCAAATACACGCATCTAGCGTCTAGTGTCATAAATCGAATTCCTTCGCATATAAACGTGCATACAAAATTCGATCCCTTTTCGTTCGGCAAGATACGGTACACGATAACCCATTGTATATCTAAATTGCTTTAGCATCACCAGCCTAATTGCAATGCGGCTATTTACCCAGCTGCAATAGATTCCAACTGACAAACAATCACCAACTTTGTGCTTAGCCACCAAACGAATTTTTCAGCATATACAAATGCAGACAAAGAATTTGTTTCTTCCACCGACCAAAGATTGGATATACAATTTCTATTGTGTATCGAAATCCATTAGCACCTTTTCCTGATAGCAATGCAGCTATTTACGCAGCTGCACCATGCATCTATGCCATTAGTAATGCCCTTTGTCCATCTTTCCTTTTTTTCAGCTTCGTTTTCCCATGAGCTTCGTGCATGAGTAAAATAATATGATCTACCCGATACCCACACACACACCACCGGAATTTAGCCAGCAAGATTCTCTTACTGGTTACTCACCATAGAGAGAAATTTTCTATCTGTTCTTTCAATCTCACCTCGAACTGAAGGTCGAATGCAAGTCGGAATTCAACCCTCAGTGAGTCGTATTACAACCACAAGACACGCCGGGTGTGTCATCTTCCGCTCCCCGTAGCTCGCCTGGGATGCGTGTGTCGTGTATTTTCGATCCCTGAGTGCATCCGAGAGTTGTCCGGTTCTAATAAAATTAAAACTTACTTCGCAAATATAAAAGACATTATTATAAAATAAATTCATAAAGCTTACAGTTTTGTTAATTACAAGTGTCACGTCCTCCTCGATAGTGTAGTGGTTAGTGTACCCGCCTGTCACGCGGGAGACGGGGGTTCGATTCCCCGCGGGGAGCCCCTGGCGCAAGACTAATGACCTTGCCCGAAAAAAAAAAACAAATCATTATGGAAAAATTTAACAGTCCTCAGGACTTGCTAAATAAGGCCAAGACCGGTTCCCGGTTGTAGTGCCAATGATGATGAAGTGCCACGTCTGTCGCTAAATTTAAGAACAGTTAAAACCGCATTGTAGAACAAAGGCAAGGATCAACAATAAAACAGCAGTTATTACAATTACCACATCCTAGTGTTTCATTTTCCTTCTGAATAAAAAAAGCTAATGTCAAGCAAAGAGACAAACTCGAGTGTTCATTTTATTTCTGTGCCGAGTCCGCTCTACGTTTGGATCAACGGTGAACCTTTGAGTGATGATGGGAGTGGAAGTGAACCAGTCTCCATGCCGACACATCTACTTCCTACTCCACAGTACCACAAGGGAATATTAAGAACTCCGTTCTCGGCCAGGGAAAATGATGCAGCTTGGATCTAGAGGGGACGAGAAACTGTTCATTATAACACTTTTTTGTAGAACACTTCATCGTGCTCAGCTAGTATCACAACCATAGAACTATCAACGACTTAGTTCTATTACTGTTTTTTGTGACACTGGAAACATTGAGGCAGATCAAGAGAACAGTACAAAAATAGTGATCTCGATCTGCCATAACAAAAAACGATAATAGCATGTCAATATAACGACATTGAATCATCGGGGACGAACAAAGGAGCGTTTCCTCAATACGACTCAGAGAGAAAAACGCAATAATAACCGAGTTATTGACGGTGCTAAAAAAAAAGGTGCGAGAGTTTCGATTTTGATTTGTCAACGTACAAAGACGGTTCAAGTGGCATATAATATCTGCATAGGAAGTATTTGGCGAATCAGAATTCGCGTCGACATTTTAAACCTAGAAAGAAGAGATCAAATCCAGTGATCTCTTGTTGTTGGCGATGCATCACGAATTCCCAGGAAAGGCAAGGCAAGCGCTAACATACCATTTCCAGGGAAACGACGATCAGCGGCGCACCGATTCAAGGAAGCCACTAAGAAAAGCAGATCCCAGGAAACGAGCGAAAGAGGGGACGTCTGCGGGCCTATATAAGGCGGGCACATTCGATGAAGCAGCAGGAGAGGTAACTCAATTCTGGACATATTTATTGTGTCCAAAGACTTACTTCCACAAATCACTCCTCCTCAAGTTTCAGCGGGTGTATCTGACCACAATGCTGTGACCACATTCATTCAGGGCTATCGAGCATCCCGGGCTCATATCAGATACATACCCGATTATGGGCGGACAAATTGGGACAACTTCAATATTACATTGAACGATAAACTCCACCATTTCTCTCTTCCCACTGACAGGAACCTAACGACGGTTGAGATAAACAACGTTGCAAAACGACTTCACGAGATTCTAGTTGAAACTTCGGAGACTCATGTCCCGAAGTATAAACTTGAAAAGACCTATCAGATTACCCATGACGACATCACTCTTCGTCTCATCCGGGAGCGTAAAAGCTCTGCAGAATGAGATATTGTCACCGCTTTACGCAAAGGGAGCCATTATTGCGATCCATTAATCACAATATTGGTACACTGATAAAACAGAGAATCCAAAACAACCGTACCCGACAATTGGAAGACAAGCTGAAGGGTATTCAGATGGACCAGAACGTTTATAAAAATGTTAAAAAGATATGTGGCTCTTCCCGCATCACTGGGCCAATTATGCACAATGGTGTTGTTGTCAATAACGACACCAATAAAGCAAATATCATCGGAGAGACCTTCGAAAACAATCACAAACTCACTCTCCAAGATGGCGACCCGGAAACGAATGCAATCGTTAGTTCAGAGGTCCACAGTAAGTTGGACGACTTCAACGAGCCAATTGTTGTCTTTAACCCAACTAACAGTGCATACTTCGATGACACACGTGATAATGGTCACGGTTTCATCACACCAAATACCCTACAGAGTCTGGTTAAATCTCGACACCCTAAGAAGTCACCTGGTATCGACAACATGTCATACTACTCGTTGCGAAGGCTTTCTGCCTTATTCTTTATAAAGCTCTCCATTCTGTTCAACCATGCTTACAGCATGGGGTACTTTCCCCAAGCTTGGAGGCACGCTATTATTTGTCCAATAGCCAAAGTTGGGAAACCAACGTATCACCCCTCAAGCTTTCGCCCTCACTTGCATCAGCAAAATATATGAAAAATTCATATACGAGAAGCTAAATAACTTTGTCAGTGCCAGGCACCTAATACCTGATTTCCAATTTGGATTTCGAAGAGCGCACAGCACCACTATGGCTCTCAATTTATTTCAAAACCACGTCTGTGTGCGGCTCTTTAATAAGGAACCCACCGTTGCGGTAAGCCTAGACATTGAAAAAGCTTTTGATACGACTTGGATCGAAGGTCTCGCTTTTAAACTACTGAATACTGGCCTCAATACAACGCTATGTAGCATCATCTACCAGTTCGTTCGAAACAGAACCTTCCAAGTTAGAATGAATGGAAACCTTTCCCGAACTTTTCACGCCGCTGCAGGCGTACCACAGGGCTCCATTCTAGGCCCCATCTTATTCAATATTTACACCTCCGATATTCCCCGCCCTGTGGACGGGAGAGTAAACCAAATATGCTATGCGGATGACGTCCTGGTGTACACGTCAACCAAAGGCCCTAACCTCGCAACAAATCGACTCAACCGTCACTTGGACGAACTGTATCAGTATTACAGTCGATGGAAAATCCGACTTAATCCATCCAAAGCAGTAGCCATAATTCTGAGTAGTAAACACTCCCAACCTACTTCTCGATATTCACAGAATAATCGAATAAAAATGGGAGATACTACGATTAGACCACAGGACAAGATGAAATATCTCGGGGTCACTTATACTCCAAAAATGAATTTCATCAAACATGTGACCCACATTCTCCAAAGGGGCCTCGGTCGGTCTAAGCAACTGCACAACATCCTGAAGTGGAGGAACAAAGATGACACCAAAGTTAAGCTTCTCTACTATAAGCAGCTAATCCGATCTGGAATATCGTACGCCTTTCCTATATGGTCCTGCATATCTTCGGCTCAAATGGAAAGACTTCGGGTTTTCGAAAGGAAACTCCTCAGAAGATGCACCAATCATTCTAGAAGGCCTGACGGTCGTCATTACGCCAACTCTCACTTATACGAAGGCGCCTCCATTACCCCTATCGACGAGTACTTGCTTCAATTAGCATATAAGTACCTCGAAAACATTCAGAACAGCGAGAACCTACTTGTACGGGACTCTTGCGTTCTTGACCCTTCTCTCTCGATCTCTTCGGATCAAACCCCCACAATTTCTTCTTCAGTACAAAACTGAAGAAAGCACCCTTCCCAACAACACTCCCCTCTATAATAGAGGATTCCTGGACCCGTCCCATAGGGTCTACTATTAACAAACCAAACACACGAACGCACAGTACAAGACGGCACAAACACAAACATACACACCGACTAAAGAGCAGATTATCAGACGCCAAAGACGTGATCTGCGTTTACTACCGCACCCAAGACCAACCGGTCTTGTATGATTTCTTTCCCACCATCTCTCTATAAAAGTAGTTAGAGAACACTTGGACTAACACTGTCCACACTATCCTTGGATACCCCCCTTTTTTCTTTTCTTTTCAGATGCCACGAGACCGAGCCCAACATCCTCACGGATGTGGGAGATTCTGGTTATCGCAACATGACCAGAAGTCAGAGACAAGATGAAGGACACATATGTCCTGTCTCGCTAAATTCGGCCTTCTCGCCACAATTTTTTTTTTTTTTTTTGAAGCAGCAGGAGTCGTCGAAGGAACTCCTACCCAATCGGTCTTGCTCAAGACCAACTCCAGAGAGATCAAGAATAATCAAAAATAACAGATTGGATAATATATGATAGAAAATAATAATAATAAATTAGCTAAATGTATTCGTGTATTTGGATTGTCTTCTTCGTTGGTCGCGTCGTATTTACCGTTGTTATTAAGGATCCGCACTGGGCAAGACAAAAACGCCCACTGATCCAGAGAAGAGTCCGGCTCTGGAGGTGTAATCGCATCATGTCGGTTAGCGGCGGCATAGTCTGATCAAACGACGCTGTCGTATAATCATGCAATCGCTGGGGAAATTATTAAAGTATTTAATTTACTTCCCATAATCAGATTTCCCTAGCCAAGTCGGCGTCCTACTCACTTTCCCCAGACACTACATTCGCTGGGGATCAATGATCTATTTTCGCAGGTGAATAGCATCAGCTACATTTTCCTCTCCTCCACAATTCTGTCTCCTTACAGTTCAATGCACTCTGAAATCACCACAACCATCGCACTAGGGTAGTAGGTCATCCTCAGGGACTGCATTTGATACAAGCGCATGAGCTAACTCAACCCCGAAATTATTGTGCTCTTTCTTTTGTTTCATCCTTCGCATGTCTAACGACTGTCGAATGCTGTGCAAGCGAATGCAAAATTAAAATTTTCATCCCTAATTGGGATCAATCGTTACACAGTCATCATAGCGGTTGGTCACGCCGCCGCTCGGAGAAAGTTTTATTTTACGTCTATTTAACGCCAGTCGATATTCTACCTTTGAGGAGTAACAGTCAACACGAAGTCGAATATTAATCAACCGCTGCCGGAGTCAGTCGAGTTTTTGGAGTCCCTGACCGGAATTAAAAACAAAAGGAATATTAACGTTGTGATGGTGATGCGTTTAGTTCGGAATCAAGTGCCCGTGTTTAGGCATAATACTTACAACCCCCACATTAAAACAATACAATAAAAAAAAACTGATTAACATCAAACAACATTCAGTGTGTTTAATTATTTCATCTTCCTAACTGGTGAACATTTCTTTTCTGGAACAATTGTTGGGGGTCTTAAATGAACCAAGTGCCCGTGTCAGGCATCAATTCTTCACCCCCACACTATCCATATGCTCCCGTCTACCTATCTTATTTCCATCATCAGAAATAGTATTAAAAACTTAAATCTCAGCATTAATTAGTCTAGTAGAAACTGTGGTTTCAAAAATAAAAATGTTCCAGAGTTTTATACTAACTGTATAAATATCATATTAGTCCGAGACTAACTATTTCCCAGTATTCGGAATTTGCTATAACGAGTGAATGCTCAATAGCGAGTGGGGTTTGGAGAAACTATAGGTGGTTTTCACTTTTTGGAAGTACTTGGTGATGTTGAGCTAGTGTTTTAAATGCCTATTTTGGTATTGTGATGAAGGGTTTAATGGAGATCTGTTTTACAACGCTTTTCAGCATTTTTTTTAAAAGTATTTTTTATATTGGCAGTCGTGAAAGGCCCGCCAACTAATTTATTCCAAAGATTCACACCAGCTGATGTCATTCTAAGAATATAATGTTATACCGGAATCATTATGAACTTTTGCAATGATTTAAGATAGGTGTGGGGACCGAAAAAGTTTACAATAAATAAGCTTAACAGCCAAATATTCTAACCGAGAAGCTTTTTAAAAGTAAATTGATGATACCTAGGGCTCCAACCGAGATATAAGCTTTTAGCATTTAAAGCGGCTCGATGATGAAATTCCAAAATTAAAACCAATTCGCATGAAACTTATTAATACGGCGAATATCCTTGCTATTCAATTTGTTTGGATATACGAAGGTGGGCTGAAAAGTTGCCGACCTAACAAAGATACAGGACATTTGTTCTTCAAATTTATTTTTATTTTTCTACATATTATCCTTGTAACTCTACACACTTCTCCTAGCGATGCTCCCATATCTCTAACCCGTTCAAATTCGGCGTTTTTCTCTGCAAAATAACAGTTCAGGAAGGTGATTGGCTCCTCAATTGACGAATATCTCTGTCCTCCGAGTGCAATTTTTAGATTGAGAAACAAAAAGAAGTCGCATGGGGTTAGATCTGGTGAGTAAGACGGATGGTCAAGCAGTTCAACCCGTAATTCTTTTCGCCATGGCAACCGCTGAGGTGTGAGACGGCGCGTTGTCTTGGTGTAACAGGATTTTCTCTTTCAGCAAATGTGGCAATTTTTCCGCAATTTTTGCCGTCAGTTGGTCAATAGTGATACGTAGTATGCTCCTGTAATGGTTTTTCGTTTTTGAAGATAATTGATTAAGATAACTCCATGACTATCCCAACAAACAGTCCTCATCACGTTCCCAGCCGAAAAAAACAGTTGTTTTTCTTCTTTTGGGGCCGATTCCCCCTTTGCAGTGTTGCGTAAGTAACCCTTGTGTCGTTTTTGTTTCGACCAACTCAGCTGCATTGGGGTCAAAGTATGAATTATAAATAAAAATAAATTAAAATGAATTAATTACGTATACAGAAATACTATAATATTATATAATGCTACCCAAATTGAAGACCAATTAAATGCGGCTGGGTTGGAATCGAGTTAGAATACGAGTAGTGTGTAAACCCGGTTTCTTTTCGGCGGTGGTGACTTTCGCTAGTTTCGAAGTCAGCCGTCGTCGAGGTGAAATTGAAGAGGAGGAGAGATAAGAGATTGAGAGAGAGAAGTGGGAGTCGTGGCTGAGTGTGCGAAGTAAAAAAAAAAAGCGAAAGCGATGCTCTGAAAAATAAAACAAAATAAAACAAAAAGGAAGTAGAGCACGATGCGAGAAGTCATATATGTCTCATTGTAACGCGAATCCATTTTTGTTTAATTTATTAAAACCTGTAAATGAAAGCATTTTGTTTAACACAATCAAAAGTATCCAGTAAGAGTCAATAAACTGAATGTGCATTGACGTGTTTTGCTGCTTTCGTGAATCTACTGAATGGTTGGAGTCGCAAGTGGGAGGATCATTCTCATGATAAAGAGGTAACCTCTGCATTTCGCTAATGTTCTGTTTCACAGGGGGTAAATGATCGGCCGATAAGTGCGTGACTATGTGACCGCAAAGACTGCCGTTGGAGTTGTAGCGATTCTAACAGATACACACACAATTCACAAGCAAAAATAGTGAAGAAAACCGAACGAAAAATCGAATAATTCACATCAGTGGGAGTATAGTCGAGTTTGGAAATCAAATTCAAAACACGGTCAGTAGCCTGATGTGTAACGCTTAGGTAAAATTTTTTTCGTGATTCGAGCTGTCATAGCGTCAGTTCGAATCACACGATCTTCTTCACTATTATTTCAAACGCTATAGAGTTCTTGGTTGCGCACCGTTTTTTCCAAGGACCGTATCTGGTGGCTCACTATTATTTCAAACGCTATAATTGGTGACCCCGACGTGATCTGTACACACAGCATACACTTCCCATAGTAAAGCAGAACTTCACACACGGACACGACTTCCGCATAGAGCACAGCCTCCGACGTTTTCTCGTTTCTCTCGTTCGTCCGTCGTCCGCATACGAATCTGATCGTAACGAAGTTACTGCGGCGGGAGTGCTGTAACGATTCTAACAGATACACACACAATTCACAAGCAAAAATAGTGAAGAACACCGTACGAAAAATCGAATAAGAAAAATACATCAGAACCGTACACCAAGCGATAACAAAAAAATAATTCACATCAGTGGAGCATAGTCCAGTTTGGAAATCAAATTCAAAACGCGGTCACTAGCATGATGTGTAACGCTTAGGTAAATTTTTTTTCGTGATTCGAGCTGTCATAGCGTCAGTTCGAATCACACGATCTTCTTCACTATTATTTCAAACGCTATAGAGTTCTTGGTTGCGCACCGTTTTTTCCAAGGACCGTATCTGGTGGCTACCGTTGACTGTGTCCGCCAACGAAAGAAAAGAACGAAGAAGAAAGCATCACAACGGGCGCAAGCGGACGGTTCAACATCCTGTGAAGAGGAACGGTTAACCATTTTTTTGGTGCACCCACTTTTGGGCCACCTTTGCCCCCCCCCCCCCCCCCCCAGTTCCGCTACGATTCGCCATGTAATTTCCTAATCAAAAGCAATATACATCTATACCCCAAGTGGCACAGCCCCAGCGTTGCGACGGCATCAACATAACGTCTGATAAGATCACCCAGAACCAGTGACCCAGCTATTGGCCCTGACGGAAAGCTTATCGCAGGCACATAACCATAATCGCCAAAAACTATATAACTGTTGGCAGCCTTGGCCACTTCTCCACGACTGATATAGGCAAAGGCGCCACAAAGATCTACAACAAGTATTTGGCCCTCTGCACAGGGCATCGGCAACTATTCGGTATCAGTTGACATTTGCAACCTTTTGATCGATTGCAACAACTGGCAGCTACAACCAATGACAGCCGGTTGACTTGACTAACGAAAAGCCCACAACCATTGGCAGCAGGAATTACATTACAATTGGCACAACCTTACAATTTGGCACCATGGACAGGGAATTGTGTACAATTCAATACCATCTGTGATAATTAACAATATTACAGTTGCCGCAGACAATACTACAATCTGATTACGATACAATACTATAATAACAAGTACTACAATTTGGCGACAACCTATACACGTACAATATAACATACTACAGCAGTCCACTGTGCTGACAGTGAACAGCTTTCTCATGTCTAATTTAATATGTGACTAACACGTTCTTTGGATATTTTCATAGCCTCTGCAATCTCTCTCACTTTAAGTCGGCGGTCGCCTAGCACCATTTGGTGAACTTTAACGTTGTTATCATGAGTTGTTGCAGTTTTTGGACGTCCCGAACATTCATCGTCCCTCAAGCTCTCATGGCCACGTGTAAATTCAGCTGCCCAAAATTTCACTGTGGTAAATGTTGGTGCAGAGTCCCCATACACAGAGCCCAACTCATCTTTGATTTGCGTAGGCGTATTGACTTTCAAAAACAAAAATTTAATGACAGCTCCATTCTCACAAAAACACACATTGCGGTGGGGGTGGGGGGGGGGGGGGGGGGGGGGTGTTGCCCGGGCGAACGGCACGGGGTTCACTTCTGCTCCCACCATCCCAAATTAGAGTTCTCCGGACACCAAAAGAAACTGAGTTCATCCGCGAATCGTAAGAATGGGGAACAATGAGACATCATCGATCCTTCAGCAAAACTGTTCACCAACACAAGGAGTAAAACCCCGCCACAAGACAGTTAAATGAAAACACTCAGGTTTGTTTATTAATTAAATGGTTACACTTTATTCACAGCAAATTTTTCGGCATTTATTTAGATTACAGAAAACGGGCTTTTTATTACACTGAAGATGAAATGGGCACACAAAAGAATGTAAGACAATGTACTCTACCTGAAAGGCATTGTCGTGGCGACACTAGAAAACTTACTTTTTAATCGGTAACGCGCTTACTCGACTCGACTTTATAATGTTCGCGTCCACGTGCGCACCGGGGAGCGGGAGAAAGACCGACCGGCGCGGTCGGTGGATGGAATGAGACTCAGCGATGTGAATTCTCTGGCAAAGGAAATTCGTCCAGTGGTGCATGCTCTCTTGATTAAGGGATACATTTCCTATTACAAGAGAAACGTGAAGACTCTCTTTGGGGTAAGTAACCGGACCTCATAGAAAAGGTCATGGTGATATGCATGTATGTGTGCACATTGGTTTTTTCATGGGCCAAGGCCATGTGAACAAGCTGAGAAATCAAAAGGGATAATGGGAATCAATGAGATGTGAGGTCGACTAAGTAAACAAGCCGTATCTCATTGGATGTTAATGGATTTCTGTTTGCTCATGCCAGAAGTCAGAAGTATTGGAAGACAAAGAGATCGTGTAGATCATTGTCTATGATGTGCATTGCAGCTGTATTGATAGACCGCAATGCGGCGTAGACATGGTGCTAATTGGTTTTAGCGTATTCATTGAAAATTGGTGTTCATGGCATCGCTGCTAAGGGTAAATACACAATTCCTATATGCATTTGCTTATTCTATAGGATTTGGTTTATGCCTTTAGACGCTAGATGCGTGTATTTGTTTTGTCCCTTGGACAAATGTCGCCAGCCAGTGTGTATGTAAAGGAATTTGTTGTACACATGGTGAGGCTGGGAATAGGCGCGCAATATTTATTATCCCTGGTTATGATGGTTACATTATATGTGAACCAAATTGTTTCGTTTACGGGAATTCATCTAGGGAAAATGCATATGGTAAGATTGGGATTTGCCTGGCAACCGAAGGTGCCGAATTGGGCTTTGGATTTATAGTCCGACAAGTTTGGACAGATCTCTTGTAGGGAATTTTGAATGCGAATTAATGCATGAAGGTAAGAATTCTCTTCCAGGAGCTTTCAGATAAATACATTAGATAAACTTGATGCGTGAAGCATTTACGGGCGCTAATGCGATTGCATTAGCGGGAACCACGGAAGTTGGGTTGTAGTTATGGGGGGTTCTTCGGGTAAGTAGATAGTGGCGTTTGGCGGAACCGGCACAGTCGCACTCGAACGACTCTCAAATAAAAACTACTCATCCAAAATGGCTAACATTTTGGTGATAATTGTCAAAAGATACACAACTACATTCACTAGATTTCATTGACGAGTGCTGCTACTCGTATCTTCACATTGAGGTCGGGAATTTGTATGCCACCCATGTATAAGTAGATATGAACAGTAAATATTCTGTATACGTTTCACAGTAGACGGTTTTCAGTGTTGTTGATTTAGAAGCAATAAGATTAAAATAAGGGTGTCTTGTATACTGCCTCAAGGTTGATTTGTTCGCGTCGTTTTCAAGAAATGTCTGCATTGAAGTACTACGAGGGTTGCCTTTTATATTTCGGGATTAGAGAACAAAAACAAATATTGATCATCGAAAATCACTTTACTGTGTTTCAAAATATTCCCTATGAAGATATATACACTTTTGCATGCGTTTGAACCAATTGTCGAAGCCCTTTTGCCACTCTGATTGAGGTATCTCCAACACATGCATTCTGAATGCAGCAACCGCTTCTTCAGGTGTCGGAAAACGTTGACCTCTCAGTTTGTTTTTTACGTACGGGAATAAAAAGAAGTCATTCGGTGCTAAGTCAGGACCATACAGCGGATGACCCATCAAATCGATGTTTTGGGTGCTCAAAAATGTAGTTGTCGCAGCCGATGTGTGAGAGCTCGCATTGTCGTGGTGAAGAGTGATCCGTCTTCGGCGGTTGGTTTTCCTGATTTCTTGGAAGACAACCGGCAAACAAATGGTTCTGTACCACTCAGAATTGACTGTTCTGCGTTGTTCTAGTGGCACGGTTGCGACATGTCCAATTTTTTCCGAAAAAACAGGCGACCATTTGCTTGGAAGTGCTTCGTGCGCGAACAACTTTTGTTGGATTTGGCTCATCTTGAAACACCCAGACAGTCGACTGCTGTTTACTTTCGGGCTCATACGCGTAAATCCACGATTCATCACCTGTCACGATGTCATAGACGTGTTTCGAAGCACCGCGACCGTATTTTTTGAGCATTTCTTTCGACCAATTGACACGAGCCTCTTTTTGGGCGATTGACAAATTGTGTGGGATCCAACGCAAACAAATTTTTTTGACAGTCAAATGTTTATGCAATATTGAATGTATGCTGGTCCCACTAACGCCTAAGGTTGTCTCAATCTCACGATAGGTCACATGATGATCTTCCAATATCAGTTCGCGCACAGCATCAATGGTTTTCGGAACAACAGCTGATTTTGGACGACCTTCACGAAATTCATCTTGGAGTGAACTACGACCACGATTGAATTCACCATACCATCGATAAACACTGGTCCTTGATGGAGCTTCATCGCCAAAAATTGAATTAAGTTCATCCATGCACTGTTGCTGAGTTAATCCACGCCGAAAGTTGTAAAAAATAATCGCACGAAATGTTGACGATTTAATTCCATTTTTGGGCCGAGATGAATCTTTTAAGTTACTGTAAACAACACAAATAGCGCTCGTATGTCAAAACGTTCTGAGTGCGTATAACCTCAAAAATGTCCAACTTTACGACAGAGCTGTCAATTGCCGGATTACAACACTGGGGTTGTCAAATCCCGAAACATAAGAGGCAACCCTCGTATTATGCCTGTAGCAAAACGGAGGTTCATGGGCGACTCGACTCCGCCATCGTTCCCTGTTCTGCACACTCTCCTTCCAGGCTTGCCCATCCGATCCGATCTCCTCAAGTGGTTCAGAGATAATAATTTTGATGTGCGAAATGAAGAAGGTGGAAGACCACCAAAAAAGTTTGAAGACGTCGAATTGCAAGCAATATTGGATCAAGATGACACTTTAAGTCAAAAACAAATGGCACAAATGTTAAATGTTGCACAACAAACAATTTCTGACCATTTGAAAACTATGGGAGAGATCCAAAGGTGTGGAAACTGGGTGCCACATGAATTGAATGACAGGCAGATGGAAAAGCGAAACACCACATGTGAAACGTTGCTTCTACGACACGAAAGGAAGACAGTATTGTATCAAATTGTTACTGATGATGAAAAATGGATTTATTTTAAAAATCCTAAACGCAGAAAATCATGGGTACATCCAGGAGAAGAGTCAACATCAACTGCAAAGCCTGATCGGTTCGGAAAAAAGACAATAATCTGTGTGGACCAGAAGGGATGGTGTATCATGAACGTATAAAAACCTGGCGAAACTTTTGATGCGCAACGCTACCGACAACGAATGATCAAATTGAACCATGTATTGATCGAAAAACGACCAGAATGGGCCACAAGACACGGAAAGGTAATTTTGTTGCATGATAATGCTCCGCGTCATACAGTAACACTCGTCAAAGAAACAATAAAAGCTCTCGGCTGGGAAGTGTTATCCCACCCGCCGTATTCACCAGACTTGGCTCCTTCCGATTATTTGTTTTCATCGATGGGACACGCATTTGCTGAGCAGCATTTCAATTCCTACGAAGAAGTCGAAAATTGGGTCTCCGAATGGTTTGCCTCAAAAGATGACCGGTTTTATTAGCATGGTATCCACAAATTGCCAGAAAGGTGGTCGAAATGTGTAGAAAGCAATGACCAATACTTCGAATGAAATGTTTTTTACATTCCCATTTAAAAGTAGTGTTTTATTTAAAAAAAAAACTCACTTCATACCGGTACACCTGGTACAGTAGTGGTTTATGAATGCCTAGTCTCATTAGCTTGTAGTATAACCCTTCTAGCCAAACGGTGTCGAAGGCACACTCCAAGTCAATCAAACAGGTACCTGTGCACTGTTTCAGACTTTTATTCCACTGAATGTCTGTAACCAGTTTAGCTGCGGCATGTGTGGTTTCATGACCAGCTTTAAAACCAAACTGGTTATTTGGAATAATGTTATTGTCCTCAAGCCATTTAAGTACAGCCTTGTTTAGAACCTTCTCGAATTATCTACTGATACTCGGTAACAAACTTATCGATCGTAGATTTTTTTTATTTGCTCTGTCTTTCCCTTTTTTGGTGACGGTTGGATGATGGCCGTTTTCCAACGAACTGGATAGTGTGCATAGTTCAACGCGTTGTTAAACAAGACTGGATATATGTCTATTGCGATTGGAGGAAGATGTTTGAGTACTAATTGGGTACTTCGTCTATTCGAAGTGATTTTTTGTTTCTTAATGATACAAAGACGCCATGGATGTCTTTACCAGTGATCAAAAGGCTGCTAGCGCTTTCGACAGTGATCTCGGCGTTTGCCGTATTTTTATTACTGAATTCGATAAAACCATAGTTTTCTGCTCGCCACTGTGAAATGTCGTTTCGGAGATGACGATAATTTAGCAGAACTTTATCCTCCAAGTCATGGTTGCAGCGAATTACTTCATTTGTCTTGTACAGTTCTTGAAAGACGGCCCCTACAACATTCACTTTTTCCAAGGGATCATCAAACACAAAAAGCTCATCATTTAGGATGGCTTTGTTTGTATCTATACCTATATTTGTCAGCATTCGTTGGTTTTCGTCAGTTCGTGGTATTTGAAGACAGTGAATCTCCTTTTTTTTACTCCATCTAAATATTTTTTTAATTTGCGGGAATATACTAGGGTTGTTGGATTTTACCGCCCGAACTTCGTTGTTCCAATATAAATTTGCTGATAACCTATAGTTGGTTTTTATCCGGCGTTGGAGATTTTTAAATCTAGACTTCAGTGATATTATCTCCTGGTCGTACCTATCAATAAATCGTGTGTACCGTAGTTTTAGTTGAGTCAGAAGACTACATGTTTTTCTGTGGAGTGCGTTGATTGTGGTGTTTCGGTACATGTTCATGTTGTTCGTAAGTGTGGTTTTTGGCATTGTTTCGTCCATAGTTTGTTTTATGGTTTCGTGCATTTTTTTGTATGTATTTGTCGATGCCATCGTTGGATATGTTTCTGTTGGGAGGAGGGTTAATACATCTTTAGCGAATTTCTTTTGTTAAAGTTCTCGTGAAATGTGTCTATCGCATACCCTCATAGTTAAAGGGTTGCGGTATCACACATTCACCAAGTCCCACAACTTCGCTTGGTGCTTTTATCATTACTGATAAAGCACAATGGTCGCGTAAGCAGTTTATATTTTGTCTGTTAGTATGTGTATGTTTAAGTCGTATGTCAATAAGCATAATATCTAGGAACGATCTTCCTCTGGGGAAAGAAGGATATTCTGTAGCTAGCAGGTCAGCCTTATATTCAATGTGAGTTTGATCTAGCTAACTAGCTAGTTGTGGGACATGCTATTTCCCCAATTTGGGTGTTTAGCATTCAAATCACCACCTACGATGTAATAGTTCCCTTCAGAGTGAAGTTGTAAGTATCGGAAAAGAGTCTCTATCTCCACTATAAATACATTTTGTTGATGTCCTTCTGGTGCGTAGGCAGATACCACATACATACCTTCCTTGTCGAAGGGGTACGCAGATGATGCACGCTTCAAGCACCCGAAATCTGCGTATGTCACCACTATATATTACCTCATGATGAAGTCCTTTTTTAACAAAGATTTCCACCCCTCCTCTTTGTGTGGAGTGGTCGGTCTCTTCATATAATGTCGTAGTTTTTGTGACATAGTTTATGCCTCTGATTCAACTTAGTTTCGCTAGCCAATATCACGTCAGGATTTTCGTCTTGCAACAGTTTAAAGAGAGCGGCTTGTGGCGGTTCCGCCAAACCCCACGGGTCGCCTTCCCGAAAAACCCCAATAACTGCTACCCAGTCTGCATCAGCTTTCGCTAATACAATCGCATTAGCATCTTAAATGCTTCACGCATTATATATATTAAATCTATAATCTAAAAAGTCCCTGTGTAAGAAAGCTTACCTTCATGCATCTCTTCGCATATAATTTCCTGTAAGAATTTCTTTTTACCTTTTCAAAAATCCCAGGCAAATTTCAATTTCCCATACCTGAAACATTTCCTTCTCCAAAGACATTTAATGCATACAACGCGTTAGATAAAATTCCTAAAAATAGTTCCTTAATGTGCATATGCACCATAAATACAAAACATTCGGCACCCATTGTTATCAATTGAAATGCAACGTCGGGCGGCTTGTTTTTATAGCTGCAACAAGCCGACCGGCGATTTACCATCAATAGACAAACAATCATCAATTTCGTACGTCGCCACAAACTAATTTTCCTGCATATACAAATGCAGGCAAGGGATTCGTCTCTGACACCAATCCCATTAGCATCTTTTTTCTTCCCAATGTCTATTATAGCGACGATACACAGCGTAAACACGACCCTCATTACCGGACGAAGCATTTGGTCGCGTCTCCCTTTGTTCCTTTTTTTCTCGTTTATCCTTTGCTAAATGCAACGATAAACACGGTGATGGGTACGATCACACACATACCACCATGATCTGCATTACGAGATCTGGTTCTCTCTTGTGGTAGGTAAAACATATCCTTAGTGGAGAGGATATCTACCACGGCACCACAAAACTCACCCCATAAACGAATCATCTCTGCACGAGATGATTGTCGTGGAGTTTGTGGGGAGGAAGTATGTACCAGACACGGGCACTAGATTCACTTCCTCCTCCATCATAAATAGTTGTTCCCTCGAGCACTACACGATCACGACGAAGCGAAGAAAACGCCAAACACCGGACAAGTATTCTATTGTTAATTTTTATTTGTTTTACGGTAGCACACGTGAAAATTACAATCTGAAGTCAATAAAAACGCAATCTTCGAAGACTGCAGCGAATATAATATTCGACACGGCGGTTGCAAACACTACACTCCGGGTATTATCGCTCCCGTCCGCGGAACGGGACCGGAAGTCCGCACGACTATTGTCGTCGGCCGATGGAAAAGGACTCAACGATATTCAATCGTTATTAAGGAAATTCAGCAGTGAAATTGGTTCTCTTAAATTAAGGATGCATTTCCTGTTCCGAGAGAGACGTTAAGTCTCTCTTTGGAGTAACCAAACTGATCTCATAGAGGAGATCTTCACGATACACAAGTGTGTGTGTACGTCGGTTATTTTATGGACCAAAGCAATGGGAAAGGATCTAAACAAAGAAAAGGGCATAGAGTGTATCGAATCTCCTGGGATGATAATTGGTTTTCTGTTTGCTCATGCCACCGCTGATGAAAAGCAGATCTAGAAATATTAGAAGACAAGGGAAATATAACCTGATGCATAGTTCGGTAATGAGGGTCGGCTAAATAAATAGCAGCCGCTCATTAAATAGAAAATGTGATTCGGATACCACAAACGATATGAATTGTCTATGGTATCGCAGGAAACCTGTGTAAGAACAGCAATCTTCGATTTGCACATGGTGCAAGTTAGGGAATTTTATTGCTGGAAGAAAAAAGTCGCCGGCCGATGTGTACGTAAAGAAATTTACTTGGCGAAGTTGGGAAAATAGACGGCGCAATATTTATGATCCCTGTCATGAAGGTTACAATGTATGTAAACCGAATTATTTTCTTTACCGGAATTCATCTCAGGAAATTTGACTGGCGACGAGATGCCGAAATTGATTGGGAATTGCTGGTAAGCTAATAAATAAATCTTAAGGAGCAGTGGTATGCAAAGAGAATGCATGAAGGTAAGTTTTCTTTACAGGGACTTAAAGACCATATATTTGATCTCTTTAATGCGTGCAGCATTTTTAGGTGCCGGATGCGAATGCATTGGCGACGACTTATGCGTCTTGGGTGATGATTGTGGAGGTTTTTAAGATAAGTGTACCGTGGGGTTTGGCGGAACTGCTACAAGTCCTTTTACATCCGCCGATCGAGCAAGTCGTGGCCATGTCACTCCCGCTCCCCGGTGCACGCGGGGACACGAAATTAAACTGCTAGTCGTGTTAGTAAAGTTTTAATATACAAGTCGTCGGTTCATTACAGTGGACGTGTACGCTTAGTTCCAGTTTCTAATTAGATTAAGTTATGATTTCAATCTTTCAATTATTCTTCTCAATTCTTCTCATCGGTGGAAACAATAAAATATTTTACGCCAAATCAGTGTGTTTTCTTTGACTTGCTCTGGGTGTTGTGAAGTTGTTTTTTGGTGCTCGGCGGAACATTCTCTTAGTGAACGAGGGGGTTGGTGGTAGAACTCTCACCCATGCCGGCGTCGCGAGCACCTACCCCACAGGCAATTCTCTTGATTCTGAGAAGTGAATTTACATTCACGACTAGAGCCTTAATTGTGCTCTTTGTTCCGGGGTTTATATTGACGGCTCGCTAAACAACTGCGAATAGAGCCAGTCTAGTCTAGTGTCCTGCTCCTTTATTTGTTTTTGCATTTGTGTCATCTGCGTCTGAATAGCGAGCAAGGCTGTGAGTACATCTGCTAGTGTTACTGTTTCTGGAGGCACAGTACGTTGCGGCGATATCCGTGTGGTTGGTTGCGGGATGTTTTTCCTACTAGCTGTTATTTGAGCATACGAGAACTGGGGTGTTACATTTAGTGCCGGTCGGGCTTGAGCTATCGGGTGTTCTATTTTTCGTTGCTGTGAACACTTTTTTCCTGTAGTTCGCGAAATTTAGGACAGCCTCGATAATTAGCGGGTTGTCCCTCGCTCTTACAAATAACACACTTTAGAAGAGATCTGTCGTCTACCCTTTCTTTACGTAACGTGCATTGTTCTGCGCTGTGGTCCTGTCCGCATCTTAGGCATCGATACTGCATTTCGCAGTTTGCTGCTGAGTGCCCGAACCTTTGGCAGCGAAAACACTGGATTATATTTCTGCCTTTTTTCAATTGTTATGTCCCATGTGACAATTAGATGGTTCAGGATAGTGATTTTTCTAAGTCTACCAATTTTGCTCCCGGGGCCCAGCTGCACCATGTTGGGATACCGGTTGATACCGGCACCCACCAATATTTAATTTAGTTGCTATTTTATTTTGGGTACTTACCTCCGGGCCGATTAGAAAGAATTGATTTGATTTAGTTTAATGGTTTTATTTTATTAAATCTGTCAATTGTTCTTTGCTTTTCAATTACTACTTGCGACTGACTGCCGCGATTGACTTCTTGTGATTAACTCCTCGGTGGTCAGTCACTAACTGCCGCGAAACCAAAATGCGCTGCCCTTTTATGTTGTGGCAAATCGAGATGTGCACACAAGTGTTAATTAGTTGTCGAAGCACAAACCCGATTATTTGTGCTTCATATATAATTACATTTAGGGAAGTGGATCACTGTGCAACAGATTAGCTTTAGGTTTGATCTGTCGCCCATATGATACGCTATGGGAGGATGGATGAGTGGGTGGTGGACAGGTAAGAATTTTATATATAGGAATGGGATAGACTTCATTGAGGGTAGGAATTTCTAAGTGGGATATTGGGCTAGGGAGTTTTCGGTAAATAAGAATGGTGTAGCAGTTTTGAATCGCTACAACCAGGTAAAATGGTAGTTTACGTTTCTTTCGCCTAGCCTTAGCTGTATTGAAGGGTTTTACCACGATAAACTCAATTAAGCTCTCGTAGCGTTTATATAGAACTTCTGGTTCTGTTTCAGGGTCGACACCCTTTAGTAGAACCGTTATATTCTTTCTTTCGGAGTGTACGTGTAAAATTCCGCGGTGGCCCTTTTTTAGCACATTTTTAATTTTTTTCAAAGTCCTCAACCGAATTTGTCTGTATGGCAAAACCGATTCCTGTCAGTCTTTTAATTGAAAAATCACACCCAATAGAAAGTTTGCATAGAATTACCGGTTCGTTACAACCCATATCTGTAATGTTGATGGGTGGCATCTTCGCATACCTAACTTGCCCTGGCGGATTAAATGCCTGTTGTCGCGATTGACCTGATCTGTTATTATTAGGATTTCTATCTTGGGTATTGTTAACCGGGTAAGGTAATATTGTTGGCACATATATACCGAATTTCTATTTCGTAATAATCTATTATTTCTATAATTGTTAGTTAGTTAGAGAGCTACATTCATTGATTGTTTGACTGCTTGGTTTATAATTAATAGAAATAATTTTCTTCTATCTATAATTAATTGAAATAGTTTTAATAACATCGCTTATTAAAACTATTTCTATTAATTTTTTTTTAACTTCCAGTCACCATCTGGGATGTATGTACGTAAAATAGACAACATTTTATTCAAATCAAATGCACTTCTTATTTCTCTAGAAAGTTGGCCAATTGTTAATTCTTTTACTTTCGCTACAAATATTTGTTTGACGGAATTTACAATCTGTGAATTATTATTTTCTTACAATGCAAATAATTGTGTTTCTTTTACTATTGAACCTATTCTATTACATAATTGTAAGATGTATTTACTTTAAGGTTGTTGACTTTATGAAGTGTGTTGTTGATTATATTTACTTGGAGTTTTACACTAGACTGTATTCTTTATAAATTTTTAAATACAGTTGTGCTGCTTAGATTTACCATACTTGGGTGAAGATGACTAACGTGGCGAAACACAATTTTTTTTCTTAAGTTTCTTCCTTAAAAAGGATACTTGAAGTGGTTTCTCCCTGTCGACTGTGCCAGCTGCAAGAAATAAAGAAACGTGCCATTGCCAGTAGGTCTTAGTTAGGACTAAGTCAATTTTTATGTTCATACGAGTACACATTTCCTAAAATTAATCAGGGCAACGTATCCCGTTTCAGCTGACCTTCGGACAGCAGTAAGCTATTAATACCGGACGTTATTTATTTAAATATTGCAAAAAGTAAGTTTGTTGATCTTCATTTGCGTAACAAGAAATCCATCAACTCCGGAATGCTATCGGGCACCTCCCAATTGGTTGCGAAGCAACACAAATGTCCCATCAGCAAGTGAGTTGACCTGTATTTATAAAACTCCTGTACGCGAGGACGTCTTAACACGTTAAACTGTTGTTGTTATATTAATACGGTATACGGCGATGATAATTTTTTCGATTCTCTTTAGGTGGTGGGTTTTTCACTTCGCTGCTGGAACGCATCTGTTCGAAGAGTCAGATTCGCACCGTCGAAGTCAATAATTTGCCCCTTAATTGAAGCGACTGGATGGCTGTGAAAACCCCTATGCGGTAAACACCTTGACGTGGTGCAGGGGCTTAAATTATAATCAATCACTCAGGCTATGCTGACGGACGCATACGCTTCCAAAAGGGCCACCCATGTCAGACAGGCTAGCGAGGAGTAGGAAAAGAAGTGGGAATACGGAGAGATTCACCGTACGTTGACTTCAAAAAAGCCTACGACTCAATCACAAGGAAAATACTTTACCATATTGTAGTTGAGCTGGGAGTTCCGAAAAAAGATGCCGACCTCATTCAAATCTGCATGGACGAAAATAAAGGGCGAGTTAGAATAGGAAACCACCTCTCAGAACCATTTGAAATCTGCCACGGACTAAAACAGGAGGATGGACTCTCACCATGTCTTTTTAACCTTGTGCTTGAGTATGTCATCAGAAAGGTACAAAACGACAATGGCCAGATCATCTCAATTATTGATTATCTCAACTCTATGTTTTGCAAATTGGCTTGTCATAACTCTCTAAATTTTCGTCCGATGGAGTTCAAACTTTAACAGTAGCTTTGTGGCGGTTCCGCCAAACCCCACTGTCTACTTACCCGAAGAACCCCCATAACTACAAGCCAACCTTCATAGCTTTGTGCTAATGCAATCGCATTGGCACCTGTAAATGCTTCACGCAACAAATTTATCAAATGTATTTAGCTAAAAGCTCGTGGAAGAGAATTCTTACCTTCATTCATTTATTCAAATCCAAAATTCCCTATAACAATTCTGTTCCAAACAACATAAATCCCAATCACCAGCATATCTGAAACAATTCCCTTCTCAAGGGCAATTAATGCTTTCAACGCATTATCTAGGAATTCCTGTAAGGAATTTCTCCCACAAGGGCATTCATGCATGTATCAATGTATCTCTGCATTACCGACCTAGAACCGAATTCTTATTTAGTGTAAATATTCACACTAGAATACGACCCCTGAGTTGCCTTAGATGCCATATACAATTGGCATAAATGTTATACAAACCGTCATTGTGTAACCATCTAATTTACTTCGCAATGACCTGCAGCTATTGATACAGGTGCAAGCATTTTACCCCGAAATGCTCCTTTGTTTGAATCTCCAAACATTATCAACTCCGCACATAGCCGCCGGATTGAATTCAATAGCATCAACAAATGCAAATAAAGATTCCGTTCCCTTACAACGACCAAAGATACAATATACAAATTGTATTTGCAGATACAATATACAAATGCATTTCACACCTAATGAGTTGCAGTTTATTTAATTAGCCGACCTTCATTACAGGCCGATGGTCTTAGGTCGCTTCTCCCATTGTTGTTTTTCCTTCGTTTCAGGTTTCGTTTATCCTTTGCTAAATGCATCGATAAACACGGTGATGTGCACGATCACACACGCACACCACTGCGTGCCAGAGATCCCCTTCCATTGGCCACTGGTCAAAGTAAATCTCATTTCCTTTTCACCACACCATCAAACTCACCCCAAACGAGGGTTGAATCATTGAGTCGTTTTTCAACATCCAGCCTCGCAAGTCGTGACGGGTCCCGCTCCCCGATGCGCACGGGGACGCATACATGTCCCGAGTCTTAATTAAACCGGAGTCGTGTTTCGTAAACGTTATCTAAAGTTGCCGTATATACGATGTGAAGATAATAAATTAAGTGAATATTAACATTACTTTGCGTTTATCTTCAAAATTTAACAAATACATCGCCGCGGCAGAAACACCAGTTGTAAAGTAAAAGTAAATGTAGCTGTTATATAAAATAGAGCGAATCATAATAGAGCAAATAGTGCGTTTTATTATTGCTGTGCTGTGTCCGCTCTGTATTTTGAACTTGGTGACTCTTCGTGAACATTTGCGCGGCGTTGCTCAGTGTTGTTTCATCAGCGAACAGTTCGTGGGACGGAGTAGAGCCCCGCGTCGTACGCCGGCACAACGACTTCGTATCCCCACAGCTTCATAATTAGAGTTCGCAGATAATGTCATACCGGTTTTGTCAAATATTAAAATATATAAAAGTTATTATAAAACAAATGTAATTTTTTTCGCAAGCTTGCCGTTTTTTCAAAAATCAATATTTTCAAATTGCCGTACGGCATTCTCTTGGCATTTTCATGTAGTTTAACAAGAATTTTTTTTCTATTCTTGCAGGATCAAAACCGTTCAAGACGTGTGGCAAGCCCCGGATCAACCTTTTTAAGGGGACATTCCGGTTTGTTCGGTTCAAAAAATCATTTTTTTTTTTTGCTTAATCGATAGTTTTATCCTTCAAAAATAATGTGTTAAAATTTGGAAACGAAATTTTAGGCGGTTCCAAAGTTGTAGGTCATTAAAGCGTCGGGTCTCCCGCGGATACAAATTCGTATAATAGGTGGCAACTACCGTAAATTTAGAAAGATGCAGACTATCCATTTATGGGCATTAATTTGCTTCGCTGTTGGCTTGGGCCAGCTGCCACTTCTTTGAATATGTCCCAATCTTGTGCGACTGAACAACATGTTCATAAGCGGTAATGGATAGTCGCTCCTGTGTATGTTGTTTTTACACTCGGGCGTACTGTGGGTGACCTGCGATTGCCTGAGTTTTAGATAGTTTCATATAAATGAAACTAACTAGCCCATTGCATGGTGCTGGTGGTTTTTTCTTGTTTGGTGACTATGGAAGATGTTCCTACCGGTGACGGCGCGGGGTAGGTATTTTTGATGTTTCTTTGTTTCTTTTTCATGAGGAGGAAAAAGTATTTAGTGTAAACGTGGTCTCAGAGCGTGCAGTGCTCGTGTTTAGGCGTCCGTTTCATACGTTTTCCAACGGTAAATTTTTCTAACATAATGTTTAAAAACATTAAAGGTTCGCGTTAGTCAGGGGTGCATCCAGGGAGTCGATATAAAAAACGAAAATGATTTATGGGAACTGTACGTGAACTGGAAAGGGAGTATGCGACTACATCGGCACAAAAATTGGCTACATCGCCCGACTTCGCTCCAACGGTCACAAAGACGGCAGCATACGTGGTGTTTTTTTTTTTTCTTTTTTTTCCGAACTTTCAAACATTATAAAGTGTAAAAACTGTGACAGTTCGATAAACTTTTCAAAAAAATCTGAGAAAGGCCTAGGATTCAAACTGATCGTCGAATGCAACTGTGGTGAGTGGGTCATCGAGTCCTGTCCACGAATCGCCAACAAAGCTTACGAAATTAATCGTAGAATTGTATTCGTAATGCGCATCTTGGGTGTCGGGTTAAATGGATTACATTGTTTCACTCCACTGATTGAAATTGGCGAATTTACAAAACACATATACGCTGCTCTCGATAATGCACACACCGCTTGTATCGGCGTTTTTTCTTCCGTGATAAAAAAGGCTAGCAAAGACGAAAAAGAAAAAACTGATGAAAGTGAAGATAAAAAATTTACTGCTTCTGGAGATGGTAGTTGGAGCAAAAGGGGTCATACTGCTAATTATGGCGTTATGACTTTGATCGGCAACAAAACAAACAAAGTTCTCGATCTTACTGCGAAATCGCGTTATTGCCAAGGCTGCAACCTTATGAAAACAAAGAAAGGCACCCCTGAATATGATACTTGGTGGGATGAGCACGAACCAGTTTGCACATTGGATCACAATGGAAGTGCGGGTAAAATGGAGTCTGACGGAATGTTAGAGATGTTCGAGCGCGCTTTTGATCTGCACGGCCGCATTTAGGAAAGGTACGTTGGAGACGGGGATGTAAAAATAATGAATGCGTTGCAGAAATCATTTCTAAATGTTGTAAAGGCCGAGTGTATCAATTATGTGGGAAAGCGAATCGGTTCGCAATTACGCGGTGTCATAAAAAAAGCAAAAAAAAAAAAAAAACGGACCAATTAGGAGGAGCTGGTCCTGGCAAACTTACGGGAAACATGATAACAGAACTGACGACTTATTACGAACTTGCGATTAGACGCAATGCTCACTCTGCTGAAGAAATGGCCAAAGAAATTTGGGTAATGTTGTGTTCTTGGTTTCAGGAAGCGTGTTTCTTAGTCCTTAAAAGGACTGAGTGATCTCTTACAATAGCTTCTGAAAACCTGTCGCACAACAGGGTTCGTTGCCGTGCTTCCTCTGAATCCAAAGGGAAGAGCAACGTCCTTGGATTTGGCCTTCGTCCTTAGTCTTCAGTGGGGGCCAGGTATTGGATAAAATTAAAAGTTCGTTTTTGTTTTCTTTGATATGTGTTTATTACTTTACTCAAGATTATTCAAAGATTTTCCTGGGGTACTTCCTCCAGGGACAATAGACGAATTTAGACTGCTGCCCGGAGATCACTAAACCATTCCTTTATAAAGGAAAAGGAATCGAAAATTGAATCCCAAAGATACACATTTTCGTGCAACAATCTCGATCTTTTGGATATTTGTTTACACAAGATAAGAAATCAATTTCTTGAATTCTTACGAAACTATTACGCAGGTGTGTGAATGTATCTGCTTTTGAGTTTTTGTTTGTTTAACTCAATGGAATTTTTGGGATAGAGATAACGATCTCTGAATTTTGGATTTGGGTGATGCTGTGGAGCAAATATAGAACAATAAACGAATATTGGATTCGTTTATTGTGAATTTTAATTTTAATTTTGATTTTGGATTTAATTATGCCGTGGGGGCAAATGTTAGGCAATAAACGAATGTTTGATTCGTTTATTGCGAATTTTGGATTATGGTTGGGTTTTTTCAGGTTTTGATAGGATTTTGGGTTTTAGGGTAATATTGCTGGGATTTTGGATTAGGAATGGGAGAAAAAGATGGTAGGGCTTTTTTGGAGCACTACATCCTCCCCTTCTTTAAAAAAACAAAAATTGATCTTTATGATATTAATTTTCTGGAAAATGGTGTGATTGGGAATAAGGATGATGGTATCGTGATTCCGTTACATATGCCTGATATTTTCTAACATAGTAGCTGTATGTATACAATATTTATTATAAGTGTGTAATTTTTGTTCTTTGTTTTTTTTCTTAATATTTATGTATTCGTATTTATGGTCGTGTATCCAAGTTTCCACAATGGTTATTTATATAATAAAAATATTTTCTTTTGAAATTTTGTACAAATATAATTTTGTTTTTAAGGTTTGAATTTTCTTAGTATAGGTGTGTTTAACAGTAATTGTTGGTTATCCAAAATAAAGTTTTCTTATATAAAGTATTTTATTTTGAGTTAAGGGTATATTCATTTAGTTTGGTTTTGGTTATATGTACAATAGACATTTGGTTTTAAAATTTCATATAATTTGCTTTTTTTTTCATGTTGGTTAAACATTGTATTAGAAGGAAACATTTGATTCTAAAAATTTTCGTTTTGATTTAAAGTAAATATTTTCTCATTTTCTGAGTGTAAGGTTAATTGTAGAATGTTTTATAATTACATAAGTATTTGAATTCATTATATTAAATTTAACTTTGGGTTTTTTTTTTTGTTTTCATTTTTATAAAGTACTATTTGTAAAAAGATACATAGATAAGTAAGGTTTTCATGGTTTATTCTTACAATTTGTGTATTACATAGAATTTTCATTGTTTATATACTCGTATAAATTTTTATTATTTACATATATTATTTTTGTTCTTTTTTTTTTTTTTTTTTTTTTTTGAGGATTTTTCATTGTCCTTATTAGTCGGGCGTTTATTTATGTATATAATTTTTTCTATGTAGTTTGTACGTAACATTAAATTCTAGACATTTTTAAATTTGTTTTGAGTTATACTAAAATTTTATTAGAATTTATTCATTGCAAAATGTTTTGTATAAATTCTTATTCTAACATTATTTCGTATCGTAAGTTTTGTTTTATTTATTATTACAAAAAATGTTTGTTTGTTTATTTATTTAAGTTAGTGATGGTTGATTAAAATATTTGTATAATACATTTTTCGATAGTCAATATTTGTCTATAGTATAGTTTTGAAACTTCTATTTTTGAAACATATGAGTTATTGGAGATTTAATTTCTTGTTATATTTTATTTGTTATCTACTGAATTTATAAATTTTCTTTGTTTATTCTATCCATTTATTTCGTTTTTGAACAATAATTTGTTAAGAGGTGTATTTAACATTATTCATCATCATCATCATCGGCACTACAACCGGGAACCGGTCTTGGCCTTATTTAGTAAGTCCTGAGGCTTGTTAAATTTTTCATAATGATTTGTTTTTTTTCCGTGCAAGGTCATTAGTCTTGCGCCAAATTAACATTATTAGTTGTATATATATTTTTCTTTATAGATATATTTTTTGCTTTGTTTGTTTATTTCGGTTATTTAAAAAATTGTATAATATTAACAAGATTATTTATTCGTGTAACAGTATTTGAAAAGAAAAATTTTGCAGGCAAATTTTAAATACATTGTCGTAGTGTTATTTTTTTTTTTTTTTTTTTTTTTTTGGAAGTTTATCTATACATATATACATTTTTTCTTCAACTCTTATTTTTTCTTTGGAGTTTCCTATTCGTGATTGCCTAATCCACAAATAGTTTTATATTATTGTTGTGGACTATTCGAGTTCCTTTTCCTATTTTGAGGATTGAATTTTCTTCGGATAGGATCTTTACAATTTCATAGGGGCCTTTCCACAGGGAGGTTAGTTTGTTAGGTCTTGAGTGATTCTTTAATAGAACCTTGTCGCCAACATTAAATTTCTTACGGTCTACTTTTTGGTCGTAGTATGCCTTAGATTTTTGTTTTTTCTCTATCAGTATTCCCTTAGCTGTACGATAACCATGTTGTAATCGCATTTTTAATTCATTTGCGTAATGGTCGTAGTTATAAGTGCTTTCGGGGTTTTGTCTGAGAGAACTGGGTATTTCGGCTGGGAAACCATATAGTAATTCATGCGGCGTGTAGCCTGTATTACTGTGGGGTGTAGTATTGTACACAAACATTGCGTAAGGTATCCAGGGGTCCCAAGTGAGAGGATCCTGGTTTACATAGTGGCGGAGGTATTCCACCAGAGTTCTATGGCACCGTTCTAGTGCTCCGTTTGTTTGTGGATGATAGGGTGCTGTATTGAGTTTTTTGACCTTGAGTAAGGAACAGATGTCCTTAAAAAGTGCGCTGAGAAAATTTGCACCTCGGTCAGTTAATAGAGAAGATGGTATGCCGTGCTGGCAGACGATATTTTCAACGAAAATTCTGGCCACGTCCTTGGTTTCGGCGCTGGCCAGTGCGTAGGCTCCTGAAAACTTAGTCAAATCGTCTTGAAACGTTAGTAGGTATTTATTTCCATTATAGCTGACTGGTAATGGTCCTACTATATCTAAAGCAATTCTTTCAAAAGGTTTGGAGCTTGTTGTGGTTATCTTCATAGGAATTCTAGGATTTCTTCCACTTTTGTTTATCTGGCAGGAAGCACATTTTCGAATATACGCCGCGACGTCAGCGGTCATCGTGCGCCAGTAATATTTTTGCTTCAATCTGTTGATTGTTCGGGTGGCTCCTTGGTGTCCTCCGAAAGGTGAGTTGTGGTATTCCGCGAGTAACTTTTGTATTTCGTTAGGATCTGTTAGAAGCTTGTTTTTATTGGAGAAAACGTACATTGTCATGTTGAGGTGAGCAAAAGTTTCTTTTAGCAAGTTATTGAGTGTGACTTTTGATTCGTTTTCTATGAAGGGGACTAAAATTCCAATGGAATTGAAATTCCGGTCTTCGCAAATCTTCTTCAGATCAATAAGGGAACTCTTAGCGGTTTCCTGGTCGCTTAGGTTTCTGAAAGGCAATGGCAATGTGATGGCGCATAACCCATCTTGCTCATGAAACGTAATTTTACCTACGTCTGGCTTGGTGAAGTTTGGGGTTCTTCCTGCCAGGTTTTCTTGCTCAGCAGAGTCTATCAATGGGAGGATTATAATACGTAGTCCAAGTTTCTTCTTGGTATAGATGGACCCTGTTTGTTCTTGCCATACAAGATTGGTAGTATCTTTGTATGATTGTGCAGCCACATCTTCTTCGAGTTTGGCTTTACTTCGTGTGGTGACGAGGATATTACTTTTGATGGGATCGACTGGGGTAGTCATTGTTATACGGCTGAGAGCATCAGCATTTGCATTTTGCTTTCCTTTTCTATGGACGATTGTGTACTCATACTCTTCGAGTAGAATTCTCCATCGCATAAGTCTGGATGTAGGATCCTTTCGTCCTATAAGCCACTGTAGAAAGCTATGGTCAGTGACTATAGTAAATTTTCGTCCGTAGACATATGGTCGGAACTGTGCTAATGCAAAAACGATTGCTAGTAATTCCTTTTCAGACGTTGTATACCGTGTTTCGGCGTCGTTTAGGGTTCGGCTAGTGAAAGCAATAGGTTTATCTTGTCCTATTGTACCTTGAGATAGGACTGCTCCTAACGCAACATTGCTAGCATCCGTGGTTATTATAAACTCCCGGTTAAAGTCTGGATAAGCCAGTATTGGTGGGGTAATAACCTTTCTTTTTAAAGCTGTGAATGCCTCATCACAAAAAGCATCCCAATGAAATGGAACATTCTTCCTGAGTAATTTGCTTAAGGGTTTTGCCAGTTCGGCGAAATTAGGGATACATTTTCTATAGTAGCCTACAAAACCGAGAAAAGATTTTACGTCTTTTTGTTTCTTGGGCGTTGGAAACGTCTTTACCGCTTTCGTTTTTTCTGGATCTGGTTTTATACCTTCCTTTGAAATAACATGCCCCAAGTAGGTGAGCTCTTTCCTTATGAAGTGACACTTTTCTGGTTGTACTTTCAAATTGTGCCTTTGTAATCGCTCGAAAACTCTGGTAAGTCGGGAATTGTGATCGTTCAGATCGTATCCGTAAATTACAATATCATCTACATAGACGAAACATTCTATTCCTTGGAGACCCATGAGTACATTATTCATAAGCCTTTGGAATGTGGCGGGTGCGTTTTTAAGTCCGAAGGGCATTCGATTATATTCGTAATGTCCGAAGGGTGTGCTAAACGCTGTTTTTGCCTTGTCTCTATTGTCCATGCGTATTCGGTGGAAACCATTTGCTAAGTCTAAAGTGCTAAAATATTTAGCTTTTCCTAGCTGGTCTAAGATATCAGTAATATTGGGCAATGGATATGCATCTCCGACTGTTATTTTATTTAAGGCTCTAAAGTCGACAACCACTCTCCACCGTTTTGTCCCATCAGGTCCTGCCTTCTTGGGTACTAGTAAGAGAGGGGAATTCCAAGGACTGAAACTTTGTTGTACTACTTCGTCCTGAAGCATTTCATTCACCTGTTTGTGAATTTCTTGCTTGGAGCTATCTGGTAGGCGATACGGTTTTATATAAAGTGGGGGCTTTCCTTCCTCAGTGATGATCTGATGCTCTATGGCGTCAGTATATGCGAGGTAGTCACCCTCGAGAAGAAATAGGTTATTATAAGTGCGACAGATATTCAGGATAGATTTCCTTTCCTCCTGGTTACAATGACGCAACTCTAGGAGTGATTCTAGCCGTTCAAGCCTATTTTTTAGAAGATTTTGGGTTTCGTCCGCCCTTAACACATTGTAGTCATCCAGATCTTCCCATCCGACTTCTATGTCGTTGGTGCGTACTTCCTGATCGGTGTCTAATGTGTTCATTAATAGTACCTTTATTTTGTTGTCCTGTGATGTCGTTAAAGTATTACCCAGATATATCCCTGGGATGATCTCGGATTTTGTTATTATCAGTTCTTGTCTAAGTTTTCCTTTAAATGGAATCTCCATTATTTGTTGAGATCGTGAATGCAATTTTATGTAGTCGACCGTGGTGTTTCGTTTTAAATTTACTGGGGATATTGGAGTTTCAGGTTCATGTTTTCCTGAACTCAGTTTTTCGGCAGTTTCCTTACCTTTTCTGTTACCACAAACGTTATTTAAATGGGGAGAGGAAGATTCAAGGGTGGTTGGTTTCGTTGTGTTTGTCACAGCATCAGATCCGGCCCGTAGACAAACGGATTCGGATGTTGACTCACGAACGGTGTTATCCAATTTTTCAAGAATGGCTGTATTATCCGTGGAAGACACCTCGTAAGGCGTGGCATTCTGAATATTTTCCTTGACCCCATTTTTGTTCCCTAAAGGCTGCTCGAGTTCTACCATGGTTCTCTTCTTCACAGCGAATTTAAGGAATCCCTTTTCAAAGTTAATGTGGCACTGGTGCTTCGCAAGGAAATCGCTTCCCAGTATGCCATCGTGTTGAAATTCTACATTGCTTCCCACTACAAAAAGGTTATGCTTAAAGGGTATGGAGTGCCTATCAGTTCTGAATTCGAACTCCCCCAATACCTTTCCGCATGTGCTGACCGTTTTCCCTGCAATGGTGGATATAGTCACTGAGTCTGAATTGTTTACAGATTGTTCAATACAAGGATTATCTAATTTGATCAGGGTGATGTCGGCGCCTGTATCGATGAGGAAAGTCGAGTATTGTTTATCCGATGGATTAAATTTTACACGTATTACTGGCTCCTTAAATTAAGGGCAGAAAAATACGCGCATTTCAAAATTTACATCGAGATGGGGTGTATATCGGCGATTGTCTGCACTCGAGAAGGATTGCCGTTGCTCGCTGCCCGAGTGAGTTCGTTTCCCTGTTGTGAATTGGATACCCTGTTAATATTTTGATTTTGTCGGGTATTTCGCGACAATTGCTAAATAAGGCCAAGACCGGATCCCGGTTGTAGTGGCATTTGGTCGGCAATATCCTAAACGGGATATACGTGCTCGACAAGAAGCAAAAAGTATTACAGAAACTCATTAGTAATTTTTCTATTCCCACTTTACAACATACGGATTGTGTGTTCTGTTCATATTTTTTTTGAAAATATTATTCCTGTTATTGTTCAACTGAGCTTGGCTCTCCATGCAGTTTTTCGCGACACCCACCAATCAGGGTGTCAGTTTATTTAAAAAATCTCAGATACACTGGTAAATACAGACAATCGTTCTTTAGCCGAGTCACACTTATATATAATGCTTTGCCTATTCACGTTGTTCTTGGCATTTAAGACCAATGTACAGCAATATTTACTTTCTCAACGTTCTTTTTTAGACCGTACTTTTCGATATGTAAGGGAACCCTAAATAAACGTAGGCTCCAGAAGGTGGGACTTCTCGTTGCCGTGATTGAAGAGAGATGTCTCTCATACGGCAATTTTGGCATAACTATATATAGTGGAAAATATTACAATACAACTATATATAGCGGAGAATATTACAATACCATGATAACAAAAAGGCACTGGGTTGACAAATTATTGCAGATGATATCAGATAGAAATTCAGACAATTACAAAAAACAATTACTTGAAACCTATCCGGAATCCGAAATTTTCAAAAGAGTAAGTAACTGACTTAATCTTATTAACGACTTTTTTCACACTCTTGTTAGGATAGATCAATATCCCGCATTACAAAAAAATAAATAATAGAGGAGTGTGACTGGTGAGACATTATATCGACTAAACAAAGCTCGTAATAACGCATGAACCATTTCGGAGAAAGGCAGAAAAGAGAGCAACGTCTGGGATTTATTTTATGAATCATTTACAATTCCCTCTGGTACAAGAAGATATCCACCACCTCGGAATCTTTTCATGACCATAGGTATAAGACTTTCCCTAAGAAGTGGGTAAGCAAATTTCCATCGTCTTTCATTTGTTATTTTCACAACATCTCACAAGGATTTGTCATTCGACTCCACGTAACATGATCCTTACATCAATGCATTTATTATTGAAGGACTCGCCTACAACATGCGACATGAACGTAAACACGTCTCGATACTCATCACAAAAATGTTGAGTGCTATGTCCCTCGTCGCAAATAATCACTCAACAAGAAGCAGCTCTTTTCTTACTAAGCTAACCTCCCATAAGCTCCAAAACACCTCATCCTTGAGCTATGTCTTACCACAAAATAAAACATGACCAATGCCAGGATGGAACAGTATAAATATAAATTAGAAATTTGCCACCGTGGAGTAAAGGTAACGTAATTTAAAACGAAAACTCTAAAACGTCCTTTGGACGCTGATGTGTGCTAAGTTGCCGTTCAAATCATATAAACAGTGAAAGACATGGTTGCACTCAGTGTCCTTGCAACAAACGAATAATGGCCAGGGGAGCAGGTATTAAACTTCCCATCCCAGTTTTGTCGAATGAAGATGCAGAGAGATGTACCAGCTACCTGCTTGCTGGGAAAAACCACCAACGATGTGGGTTGGGAATATTTCAGTCATAAACGACGTTCACAGTCGTCTTCTGAATATTTCATCAACTCTTTCGTTCCATCAAAATAAATTTTGTAGATTGTTTCTTCTTTTTAAGACGAAGCCATACGTGTGAGTTTGGTCAATAAGACGTAAGAATGACAAGTATCTGCGATTAGGGAATGTTTATGTGGGCAGGCATTGTCAAATTGCCAAGAGTTTGGGTAGGGATGAAAAATAACTTAAAGCGATCAAAGCTTCAACGTAATATCCACTTTCGTATAACACTTTCACCAGCGACAATTATTCTGTGGATTTGTGTAAGAAAGTCGAAAATTTCTATATACAGCATAGGCTGAAAAATCCTGTGATTTGAAATGAAAACAAGCATTTGTTGGGCAAAGTTATATTTATTCCTCAACATAGTTGCCTTCGAGGGCGATACACTTGGTATAGGGATTTTCCAATATTTCGATGCCCTTTCTGTAGTACGAAACGTCCAGGCCTTTGAAATATGCCTCGGCTTCCGCGATGACTTCCTCATGCGATCTGAAGCTCTTTTCCTGGAGCCACTGTTTGAGGTTTGGGAACAGATAATAGTCGCTGGGGCCAAGTCTGGAGAATACGGTGGGTAAGCTAATTTAAATCGTAATTGGTCCGATTTAGACATTGCTTTCAAGGACATGTGTGACGGTGCGTTTTTGTAATGCTACAGAATTTTGTTCTTTGCCATATAGGACCGACAACAATTGGCTCGTTGTGGATCTCTGAACTAATGATTGCATTAGGATCTGGGTCGCCATTCACAAGAGTGAGCCTGTGATTATTTAAAAGGTCTGTGGCGGTACTACTAACGCCACTGCTTACCTTTCCACTTACCCCCAAATGTTCCTGCCCTAAAGCTCCAGAGATCTCATCGTTTTTCGCTTATGCAAACACATTTAACGCCCTCAAGCATTTTTCCCATCAAGGGCATTCACGCATTTAATGCGTTATACCATTTTCCCTGAAAAAAATCGGTACACCATCACCGCATACATCAATGCATCTCAGCATTGTTTTGAAAAGAAAAACATTTCGGTTGACGTACTGGGTAACCGCAATAAACTATGGAAACAATCATCGGAACCCCTGTCTGTCTGCGTTTTCTGTCCCACACGTGGGCGGCAGATTTTCATAGTTTATTTGTGCCCAGAGCGGCTTTTATTCAACCGACAAAGCGTAGCCCAACTCGCGCCTAGCTGCCAAGAGCCGAATTCTTTGCCAGTGTAAATAATCATACTGGAATTTGACCGTTGACTCGCTATGGATGCAATGCACAATCGACGTGGAAGTATACACAACCATCATTGTGTAATCATCCCAATCGCATCCTAATCACCAGCACCATATTGAAACAGCTGCAAACACGTTCCAAAAATGCTCCTTCACGTGAATTTTCATTCCCACGGTTCGTCCACCCATGAGCTCGCGTCACGAACAACCAAGTGATCCGCGCGTAAGTGGACACACCCTCGCTAGCATCTGTGTACCGGAGATCCACTCCTATTGGTCGGTCCCAAAAAAAAAATTCTTTGTTTTTTTCACCACACCGCCTAACTCACCCCAACTCAGAGCGAATCAGCCAGTCGATGCGATCGTTTTAAAGGAGACGGATGTCCACTGATTCGAAGAGAGGAGTAATCATAACTTTAAATCACGGCCAACATTTATTTTCGAGTTGGTCCGAATGTCCTGGTGCGCGAAATTAAACTTTTTGTTCAATATTAACTAATAGACGAAGCTGTATACCAATACGAGGCAAATAGAGTACACTCAAATAAAACCTAAACTCGTTGAAACAGTGTTTTATTTTTCTTCCTAGTAATTGTTGTTTTAATCCACGGGACGGCTAAGGCATCGGTAAGGATTATTCAGTGTATTTGACGTGGAAGTGGAAAAGCGCAATCACTCACACAGCGAATTCGATGTGGTATTCAGGGAGCCGAACATCAGTCAGGTGATTAACGAATAAATTCCAGTGACCAGTGAACTCTTCAGTTGTGGAATCTTCCTTCAACCCGTGGCAATGCCGGCACAAAGACGAAGAAAAATGCCACAGGTCTCTCCGATGACATTTGCCTTAATGGTGCCATTATTGACGACAACAACGTTGTGCATGTTTGGACCCTTGATGTGAGAAGTGTCACATATCTTTTTAACGTTTTTACAAACGTTTTGGTCCATCTGAATACCCTTCCGTTTGTTTCCAATTTTCTGGTACGACTGTTTTGGATACTCTGTTTTTTCAGTTTGCCAATATTGTAAATGGTGGATCGCATTATTGGCTCCCTTGCGTAAAGCGGTGACGATATCTCATTCTGCAGAGTTTTTTACGCTCCCGGATGAGACGGAGAATGAAGTCGTCATGGTGTCAGTCTTTTCAAGTTTGTACTTTGGGACATGAATCTCCGAAGTTTCAACCAGAAACTTGTGAAGTCGTGTTGCAGCATTGTTTATCTCAGCCATCGTAAGGTTGTTGTCAGTAGGAAGAGAGAGTTGGTGGAGTTTTTCGTTCCATGTGACATTGAAGTTGTCCCTATTTGTGCGATAATAATCGGGTATGTATCTGATATGATGCTCGACAACTGCGGATGAACGTCATCACAGCGTTGTGGTCAGAAACACTCATCGATACTTGGGGAGGAGTGATTTGGGGAAGTAAGTCTTTGGACACAAAAAAGATGCCCAGAATTGAGTGTATTTGCCATCTTGCATGAACATTTATCAATGAGAAACCTGTGTTCAAAGTATTGGGTTGTACCGCATGAGATGTCAGATTTTATAGCAACGCTTTAAAAACCATTATTATTCAATCAAAATAGGATCCGTTGGCATCTATGACATTTACAAGGTCAAATATTCCTTTTTCGTAGAAGTGCCGATTTTTTGAGGCAATGAAATCTTCAAAAGCTTTTATCACCTCTGCTCGGCTCCGGAAGACCTTCTGTCGGCAAAATGAATCCAGATTGCGGAAAAGATGGTAGTCCGTTGGAGAAATGCCGGGAGAGTACGGTTGATGCGGAGAATTTCAAATCCCAACTGCAACAGTTTTTCACGGTTACATGTGAGGTTGGGGTCTAGCATTGTCATGCAAAAGGATCGGGTCGTACCTATTGACCAACGCAGGCTGCTTTTCAGCCAATTTGGGATGCAATATTTCGATTTCCTCACAATTTTTGATAGCGTTTATCGTTTCTTCTGGTTGAAGAAATGAAAAATGGATTGGTTCTTTCGATGTCCACCAAATTGTTACCATAACCTTTTTCGGGTGAAGATCGGGCTTGGGGGTGTATTTTGGTTTTTCACCTGCATCCACCACTACCCAGGTCTTTTACGGTTATCATACAGAATCTACTTTTCATCACAGGTGACTATCCGGTGTAAGGCTAATAACCTAGCCCAAATGAACAAATTATTATGGACAATTTAACAACTCTCGGACAAGCACCGGATACCGGTGGAGAGACATGCTACATAAGGCCAAGACCGGATCCTGGTTGCAGTGCCGATTATGATGATGACTATCCGGTGCAAAAACGGTTCAGTTTGGTTTCTTAATCTTAGTGATGGGCAGATTTCCAGGCGCCGTCGTTTTTGGATCTCGTTCAGTTCATGGGGTACCCACTTATCGAGTCTTTTCACCTTTCCTACGAGAGAAAGATGTCGACATGTTATCATTGGGTATACTCCTATGCTTTGTGCAATCTCCCGCACCGATTTCGTTGGGTCCGCATCCACCGTTGCTCTTAAAACATCGTCTTCAACTAACGTTTCCGGCTTCCCACGTGGTTCATTTTCGAGGTTGAAATCTTCCGAACGGAACTTTACAAACCAACGTCGTATACTGCGTTCGTTTACCGCTACATCTTTAAATGCGTCATTAATGTTTTCCATTGCCAATGATGCATTATGTCCCATTTTAAATTCAAAGAGGGTTGGAATTTGAACTGCCGACAGCATGGTAAACAATTCCTAGAAAAAAAAACTGTACTTGTAATGAACCCTAAAATTCACTCACACGTCAAGCACACGTACCACTTTACTTTATAAAAAAAAGAAAATTTAATGTTCTGGCACAGATGTTCAATCGAGAACTTCTTATTTGTGACTGAGCGAATTTCATGTGGTACAACCGAATAATTAGGAAAATAAGAAACCCGATGTGAAACATTTCGGAAGCATACCACTAGTAAGATACTATTGCAATATTATTCTTCAAATAATTTTTCGCTTAAGGGTAAGGTTGTAGTTTAGCCATTAATGCCATTGGTACCCATTGATACCGGAACACATTTTCCCACTGGATCATACGAGAGTGTACTGAAAAGTTTCCGACCTAACAAAGATACAAAACATTTTTTCTTCAAATTCATTTTTATTTTTCTCTTACAATTCTCATGAAACTTATAAATACGGCGAATATCGATACTGTTCAATTTGTTTCCATATACGAAAGGGGGCTGAAAACTTTCCGACGTAACAATGATACAAGACTTTTTTTTTCAAATTCATTTTTATTTTTCTACATAGTCGCCTTGTAAATCTACACACTTCTCCCAGCGATGCTCCTATCTCCCTCCAAATAGTACTCGGCGTTTTTCTCTGCAAAATAAATGTTCAGGAAGGTGATTGCCTCCTCATTTGACGAAAATCTCTGTCCGCAGAGCGCAATTTTTAGATTAGGCAGCGAAAAGAAGTCGCTTGGGGCTAGATCTGGTGAGTAAGGCGATGGTCAAGCAGTTCAAACCGCAATTCGTGGATATTCGCCATGACAACCGCCGAGGTGTGAGACGGCGCGTTGTCTTGGTGAAACAGGATTTTCTTTTTCTGCCAATATGGCCGTTTTTCCGCAATTTCTGCCTCCAGTTGGTCAAGTAATAATGCGTAGTATGGTCCTGTAATGGATTTTCCTTTTCGAAGATAATCGATTAAGATAACTCCATCATCATCATCATCGGCACTACAACCGGGAACCGGTTTGGCCTTATTTAGCAAGTCCTGAGGCTTGTTAAATTTTCCATAATTATTTATTTTGTCTGGGCAAGGTCATTAGTCTTGCGCCAGGGGCTCCCCGATGGGGAATCGAACCCCGGTCTCCCGGGTGACAGGCGGGTATACTAACCACTATACTATCGAGGAGCCCAAGATAACTCCATGACTATCGCAAAAAACAGTCGCCATCACTTTCCCAGCTGAAAAACCAGTTTTTGCTTTTTTTTTGGGCCGATTCCCCGTTTGCAGTCCACTGTTTTGACTGTACTTTTGTTTCGGGTGTGTAATGGTGTATCTAAGTTTCATCGACAGTTATAAGTCGGCGCCAAAACTCGGATTTATTGCGCCTAAACTGCACCAATAGAGCGTTGGAAATGTCCATTCGAACCCGTTTTTGGTCTAACGTGAGCAAACGCGGCACCCAACGCGCGGACAGCTATCTCATGCTGAAATCTTGATTTAATATGTGACAAACGCGTTCTTTGGACATTTTCATAGCCTCTGTTATCTCTCTCACTTTACTTCGGCAATCGTCTAGCACCATTTGGTGAACTTTAGAGATGTTATCGACAGTTGTTGTAGTTTTTGGACGTCCCGATAAATCACTTCCGCACACCACTAATATCACCGCGACAAAAATACCTCACGACACACACCAAAGCAAAGGAATAACAATACAATGGTAATTGCCCAGATGCCTTCGATAGAAATGTGTCATGAGATATCACAGTGCATGACGCTCCCCTATATTCGTGTCATTTGAGAGGTGAGTCATTGTGGATTACCCATGTTATGTGCAATGCTTTTCGAGTGACAGAGGTATTTGATGAAACAGCCAAAACATGATGGCTTCTGACCTACTACTGGTAGGAAGTGGAAATGTTGATGGGAAAATTAGTATTTAAGAACCGGATTTTTATGAATAAATCAGATACAAATTGAACTCATAGAAATTTGCATCTCCCCTTTTATTTTATTATTTTGGCAGTTACCTATGGCTTTCGTGCCCTGCCCATCGATTATTTTACATAGCAAGCTACAGACAGTTACAGATTCTTTACACTTTAATATCCCTTGTTCGTAAAAAGATTTACGACGAGTTGTGCCAATTGGGCACGGGCTTTTCGACATCTTCATTACTTTCGAATTTTTTTCCTCCAAGTGATTTCTTCAAGAGTGCGAATAAAAATAGTCACCGGGATACGAGTCTGGGCTATAAGGAGGATGCTCGGAGATTTCCCTGCCCAGTTCTTCCAGTGTATCCCTTGTTAAGGACCCGTTGTGAGGCCTGGCGTTGCTATGAAGAAGGATGACATATCGAATGGGCATACCTCGTCTTTTCTTTTGATGTGCGGCTTTTGCCGATTGTAACAACTGACAGTAGTAATTGCATTCACTGTTCGTCGTTCGTGAAGAAAATCAATCATTAAAACTCCCCACGAGTCGAAAAAAATCGTTGCAAGAACTTTTTCGGCTTAGAGAGGAGTTTTGGTCTTCACTGGGCATTCTTCGTCCTTCCTTCGTCACTCTTTACCTGCCATTTTCGTCTCGGCTGTGTAATGATGTACCTACGTCTCATCACATGTGAAGCTACGGTTCAAAAAAATGCTCCCCTTCTTGTCGAAAACGATCCAGAAGTCTTCCAGTGATGTCCAACCTGGCCCATTTTTGATTTACGGTCAATAACCTCGGACCGCCTTTATTCGAGAAAAAATTTCCGAGGGTTCAACGCCTTCACTTGTTAAAAATCTTATAAAAATCCGTTGCGCAACAGACGAATGTACCTCGCTCATAGCTGTACTGACTACAAAGTCGACATTTGACAAGGTTGAGTTCAAGGCAGTTATTACGGCACAAAGTTGAAAAGCAGTCGAGGTCCGTTTTGAGAAGTGAGGAGTCGAGAGGAGAGATGATCGTTTTGTAGAGTTTGGCGTCGTCCGTATAGAGGGGGATGGATGAGTATTTAATAATGGAGTCAACATCATTGATGGTAAGGATAAATAGGAGGGGACCTAGATGGCTGCCTTGCGGGACCCCTGACGTGGGAAGTAGAGGATTGGACAGGGAGGATCTGAATTTGACATGGCAGGATCGATCTTTCAGAGAAGAAGATAACCACTTGATCAATAGGGGTTCAAACCCTAGGGAGGACAGCTTAAAAAGGATGAGATTATGGCAGATTTTGTCAAAGGCCTTGCTAAAATCGGTGGTCGACTTCGTTGCCATTCTCTAAGGCACGGAGAGTATGGTATGAGAACTCGACCAGATTGCTTGTGGTCGACCTACCCGAAAGAAAACCATGCTGGTTGGGTGAGATGATGGATTTACAGCGGAAAAATAACGCGTTGTACAGAATCCCTTCGAACAGTTTAGGGATATGAGACAGTTTGGCGATTTGACGGTAGTTGCTTATATCACATTTAGGTCCCTTTTTATGTATGGGGGTGACATAGGAGGATTTCCAAATACTAGGGAAGGTCCCTTGTGAAAGGGGCAGGTTGAATATCTTTGATATCGAGAGGGAAAGAGAAGTGGAGATTTTCTTTAAAAATACAGCCGGGAGTCCATCAGGCCCAAGGCTAAACTCGTCTTTGAGTAAGTTTAATTTCTCCTCAATTACGTGACGCTGAATAATTTGAGGGATGAAGTGGCCGAGGGAGAATTCGGGCAAGTCTTTGAAGTGAGACGGATTGGGTTCGAAGGAGATGTCTGTGAAGGATTTATTGAAAAACGAAGCGAATAGATTGGCAGTAGTTAGGGGGTCGGTTGAAGTAGTCGCGCCATAAGAAAGGGAGTTAGGATAGGCGTCGGATTTACGTTTATAACTTATAAAGTGGATACAAGATTTGGGGTCATTGATCAAATTAGATTGTGTTTTTCTGAGGTCATCGGTGTAGAGGGAGTTGTAGAGCTCGGAAAATTTATAAAAGGAACCGAGATAGTTGGAGTAGTTTTGGAAGAAATGCGTTTTGAGGAAAATGTTCCACAAGTTATTTCTCTTGTTCCTAAGAGCGCGGAGTGTGCGGTTGTACCATGGCGGCGATGAAACCGATGACCTGTGACGTGAATGGGGGGCACATAAGGCGGCGGCATAGGAGATCTCCTTATAGAGAGAGGCAGTAGCTTCTTCTACCCCCAAATAACGACTTATACTGTGGGCCTCCTACCCACATGTAAAGTGTGTACATTATAACGGGGGTGTTGATGCTGATTATCAACTTCCTGATGGTTCTGTGGGGGTTGGATGTCTTGGCGCCAATGTATGGCGCGGGGTTCACTACCACCCACCAACGATTTGCTACACAGAGGGGTTGTCACCAAGAGAATGAGCCGCGAAAGAAAACACACCAGTTTAGTTTTAACGTTAATGTTTTTTTGTTCTTAAAATAGTTTGTAACACCAGTTCACAGAAATCATTTGTAGATTATATTTACAGAGATCGCTCATAGCCTGAACGTTGGCGCTTAATTATATTTTTGTCCGGTGGACACGTGACACCGTGATTTACTATCGGATAGCTTATAGTAGGTTCGTAACACCGGTTCACAGAAATTGTTTGTAGACTATATTTACAGAGGTTGCTTATGGCCTGAACGTTGGCGCTTAGTTATATTTTTGTCCGGGTGGACACGTGACACCGTGATTTACTATCGGATAGCATATAGTAGGTTCGTAACACCGATTCACAGAAATTGAAAATTATAATACCGACCCACACGTGTATATGTAGATGAAGTAACATATTACCGGCCGACAGTAATTATACACGACTTTAACCCTTCGAGATTCCAACTCGACTGACTTAGGAATGAAAAATAATTCATCCAATGTGTCGTGGCGGTGCGTCATAGCGAAATTAGGCTTGCTGCCAATTACGAAGAATTTTGGAGGAGTTGCTATGTTCGCATAAGAACTCAGTTCCAGCGAATTCTGGCCGTACAGGCTGGGTTGAATTCGTTGGTTGGGTGTACCGGGAAATTGGCTTTGGGGACGCGAGCAAGTATGGGCATGTATTTTCGGAGGAAATTGGAATTGCTTGGGTGCAAGCAAGGAATATTATTTGGGTGAAATGTTAACCGAAGTAATTTCGGGGAAATGCGCGCGGATTGGTTAGCTGTTAATGTTCCGTTGAGGATTTGGATATGCGTTTTGTTATGGCATATGAATTTCGGGGAAATTAAGATTGCTTGGTCACAAAGATGAAATATGAATTAAGTGGAGAATTGACCGAAGCAATTTTGGGAAAATGAATGCGCGGATGATTAGAATATATTCTGTTGAATTATATTTTCTTGGAGGTTTGGAAAACTATTTATTGCAGATTGGGAGATGTATGCCATTGTGGATTTGCCCTTGCATGTTATGTTAGGATTGTGGGCTGGTTCTCTGTGTGATATAAGGAACCCCCACCGGTCCTCCAACATTGGATAGCAGTCTCGCTAACACATTGCGTAATCTTGCCGTTTATTCAGTCCTTTTCCGCAGTTGTTGCCTTAAAGTCAACTTGTGTTAGAGGGCAACACATCTAGATTTTGGAGAGGGACGAGATCTGATGGCGTGTACTTCTATTTTTATATCAAGGTCTTCAACTTTTTTGTGGCTGCTTATAAAAATTACGTTCGCATTATATGGGGCTATTTTGACACCGGCCAACGTTTAATCCTCTGGATAGTCCGGGGACAAATATTCTCCAGGTCATTTAGATATTTAGCTACGGCCACCATCATTAAATTATCTGCATACTCAATGATTCCTACTCCTTGTGGCACATTGATTTTAAGTGCACTGTTGTGGCGTTTCTAATAGATACACACAAAATATACAAGCAAATAGTGAAGAACACCGAAAGGAAATTCGAATAAGCAAAAGCGTCAGAGCCGTATACCATAGCGATAACATAGCAATCAGTTGATCGATCGAATTCGTACACGCGGTGGTGGCCTGATGTGTTGAGCATTATTTCAATCTTTTAGTGATTCTAGCGGTCATCGTTTCGGTTCGTATAACACGTTCTTCACTATCGTCGCAAATGCTCTATCATCATGATGTTCTACAACAGCGGGTATACTACGGACCCCTGAGGCACACATGTTGTTATTTTATATTCTTGTGGTCCTTCATCGATGTCACAGAGCAGTGCTATATCAGAAAGATAGCTTGCTACTATAACCTAAATTTGGGTGAGATTTGTAAATCGGCTACCGCTTCTAGTATCTGATTCCAGATCGCCAAGTTAAATGCACTTTTAACGGCTAGTGTTTTTTGGTTTCAGCTATCCTTCGTGTTCCGATTGTCGCGGTTGATATACCTTTTCGGAACTCGTATCGCCATTCAGAAAGTCCTGGTGTGTCCTGGATGAATTGTTCCAAACGTGACAATTACTCTTTTTTTAACATGATACGTATTTTTTTAAATTGTGTTTATTTTCTTATCTTACTTTCTAGACAAAACAATGCTTAAATTCTAGTTTATTTAAATCATGTCCTAACTTGCTAGCCCCCTGCGGACACTCTAACCTAATCTTGGGGTGACTATTGTCATGTATTGTTGCCTTTCGGGTTTTTTTCTTTTACATTCATTGCAATCTTCATTAGGAAATTACCAAATAAACTGTAAAAATTACTCTCTCAAGCTCCGTCTATCCAGCATGCACAATGGCCTACTACGACAACCGAGCTTCTGGTTTCTTGACTTATTTTGGCATAAGCATAAGCCGCTGTTTTTTCCATCGTTAAGGAAAATGTTCTGTTTGGAGGCAGGTGGTGAAGAGGCTGCTGAACACTTCCGGCTTTTTAGTCGAAGCAGTTAGGTTTTTAATAACCCTTGCAGCCATGAGCACCCTTTCGATGGTCACTGGAGGAATTGCTCTTTCAGTGATGTTCCATTCCTCTTTGCCTCTCGTGTCCTCACATTGCGGAAAGAGATCAGTAACAATTTTGACCATGTCACTTCTGCGCCTTTGGATTTGACACTTGTGTATTCTTTTCATGACTATCCTGTGGGCGCATTGGTTTGGAAGCCTGTGGGGAGGAGAAGTATTATGCCGGACACGGGCACACGGTTCACTTCTTCCCCATCAATCACGAAAAGTAAGTTCCACCGCAGCAACTGTTCATAAAAAAAAAAAAAACTCCGCGACACACCGACCACAGGGAGTTCACCAGGAGGAAAGTAAATGAAACACCAGTTGTTCCTAATTCGTTTTTAATTTATTTCACCTTCATTAATTTTAACACGATTGCCAACACGTCTGCTAGTTGTTATACGTTCACCGCTTTACGAAAGTACTTACAAACAGTAAATGTGAACCAAGAAGGTTGAATCTTAGCTTTCTTCAAGAAAATAACTACTCTTTACACAGAAACATAACAATTATTTAGTTATCACTCGGGGATTTAACTTGACGACTTGACTATATTCGCGTCTCCGTGCGCACCGGAGAGCGGGAGATCGTGCGACCAGCGTGGTCAGCAGATGAAATTCGACTCAACGATATTCAATCGTTTGCGGTGAAGATCGTTGGTAGTACACATGTATGTGTGTACGTGGGTTCTTTTATGGATCAAGCCCATGGGAACGAATCCAAACAAAGAAAGGGAAAATGTGCATTCATGGGATGGGAGTTCGGTAAAGCAAACAAAACCGAAACTCGTCGGATGCTAATTGGATCTTTGTTTGAGATGTGCGTTGCGGCTAAATAAATAGACGCGACGCATCGAAGAAGTGGTGTTAATGGGATTGGTGGCATAAACGAATCCCTTTCCTGCATTTGTATATGTAGAGAAATTAGTTTGTGGCGACGTACGAAATGGATGGCTGTTTGTGTATTGAACAACGAATCGCTGGTCGGCTTGCTGCAGCTGTAAAAACAACCCGCCTGACATTGCGTTTCAATTGATAACAATGGGCGCCGAATGGTTTGTATAATATTTATGGTGCATATGCACATTAAGGATCTATTTTAAGAATTTCAGATAATGCGTTGTATGCATTAAATGTCCTTGAAAAAGGAAGATGTCTTCAGGTGCCAATGCAAATGCATTGGCGGGAAACAATGGGAGTTGGGTTGTAATAATGGGGGTTCTGCCTGATAAGTTAAGAGAGGAATCTAACGGAGAATTGTATGTGAAGAAATCCTTGAAAGGTAAGTTTCCTTTTCCCAGGGGCTTTTTTGATTACAGATTTGATCTCCTGAATGCGTGAAGCATTTAAGGTGCTAATGCGAATGCATTAGCGGAATTAGGAGATTGGATGAGTTATGGGGGTTTTTCAGGAAAGCGAACCGCGGGGTTGGGGGGACCGCCACAAGCCCATGCTGGTTGTCTTTATTGAGGCATAGCAGCATCGCATGCGTTAGTTAGCTACTTCATGACTTCCTTGTGTCGAGTTGTTCAATTGAGTTTTCTAGCATACAAAGTATGGAGGTCTAAGACATCAGTAGCAAAGTTGACGGCAGTAATATAAGTCACTTGAAAAGTATTATTGTTTATAACAGCGTGTATTTGTGTGGCGTGTTACGACTAAAGTAGCACACCAGTTAATTAAATCGTGATATAAAAGCGGTGGTCGGTGGAGAGACTTGCTAAATAAGGCCAAGACCGGATCCCGGTTGTAGTGATGATGATGATGATAAAAGTGGTGGGAATGTTAGGATATTGAATTAAACGTCCTTAACGGCTCGTTCATGATCACTATGAGAAATTTCCGCAACGACCATCAACATCGACAGCTACACTGTTGCGGTTTCCATTTTTACTCTCTACGGCTAATGACCGTCTTTGTTAACAGTTTGTGATCACGTGGCGGTTCTACGAACCACACAATCTCCTATTGGTCGATATGTCCTCGTTCCACCAAGGAACACACTCACCTATAGGTAAATTACACGTGCCCACAGACACGTGTCCTCAAAAGTCCTCCACCACACCTGAAACGAATGTAACATACATCTGGGAGGCAAAAACCCCACGTGCCCACAGACACGTGGGTCACAAGTCCGACCAATCGTCCTACGCCTGCACGGCGATCGAAGGACACAACAAACTGGCAAACATTGCCTTGCCAAGGACATTTAACGCATTGTCCTAAATACCTGTAAATAATTCTATACATCATACATGCATCGTAAATTCGAAAACCTGATCGGCGCCCCTGTTAGCTAGCGATACCAGCAAACGTGCAAATATAATCCGAGCTTTGCTGCCAGCTAAGATACGGGACACAATTACCTTTGTATACTGAAATCCCTTATAGCACCATTGTCCTAATTGCGTTGCAGGCTATTAAGCAGCTACACAATGATCCTATGATGCCCTTTGTTTCTTCCTCTTTTCTCAATTCCGTTTTCACATGACCTTCGCTGCATGAGAAAATAATAGATCTATTAGTACACGTGCTAAGATAAACCAGAGAGAACATTCGAGATACAGGATTCGCGCAACGCAACCCTCGCGATAGACAGTTGTCAATTAGCAGTGTACTTCGAAAACAGTCGTCACAGAGAACCCGAACGAGGAGGTCAGTCCGCGCCGCAACACCCGTTAAACATTACGTACTCTTTCACCAGTGCTAAAGGACGAAATATCAAACGTGTGCATGTAATAAGAGAAGTGTTATTTAAAACCGTAGCTGTAGTGTGCGTTCCTAGCGTTTTGTTTCTAAGTGTTCTTCCTTAAGTGTTTACCCGTAAGGGAATGTAAATCATAGATATTTCCTGTAATAAAGAGACAAAATAAACAAAGTAAAAAAAAAAAACCGAATTTTCATTTGTGGCAGATTCGCTTCGTTGTGTTTCTTTTCCGAACAGTGTTCGGCGGAACACTTCACCGTCATCATCAGATATTCCACGTGATCACCAAAATCACCTCTCGATTTTCGGTGTTACTTTTGAGGGCTTGTTCGCCGGTTTAAGTATTAGAATATTTCAATAACATGACCGTCTTTGTTGATGGTTTATGGCAGACTTTGGCGATCTTCGACTCTGCGTGTCTATGGGTAATTTATGAAATTATTTTTACCCTTGATTTATAGCTTATTACTAGATAGGGCTATCAGAACTCTATGATTTCATCGTCCCTTTACGCATTTCAGGTTTTATACGGTTTCGCAGGTACCCATAAATTTGGTGTGCTACTTAAGTGCAAATTAATCAACACGGGGTAACGTTGGGTGAATCCCATTATTAAAGAGGAGACTGCAATGAGAAAAAATTTGGAAGTGGTAGTTTCTGCCGGTAATCCAAGGAAGTTTACGCAGGAAAACCAAACAGTTTTTATCCGGCCACGGTAAATGATGTGCGTTGCACAAAGTTTTCAAACCAGTATTGTATTTTGAATATGTATGTGACCCTAAAATAGAAGTTTTGTGAATTCCAGAAAGTACGACTGATCCATCCCACTTCGATGTTCTATAATCGAATATATTATTATAGACGAGTCCTTGAAAATCCTGTTGGTATAAGCCCTAATTCTTCCAGATATATGACCCAAAAAATTAACGTTTTCCCACTTACTGCCACCTTATTACATCAATCTAGTCAGAATACGAGACCTTCCTTGAGTGTACATAAAACCACTCTAAAACTCAAATTTAATTAAGCATTGTTATCCCTCGCTTATCTCCAATTACTCGTGCGTCGAACTAAGTTCAGAATATTCTATAGTCAAGTCGACACTCATCCCTCCCATCATATCGCCTATTCATCATTCACACACGATTTCCTAAACTGCTGGCATTCAAATCAAATGAAAGCCTAATTAGAGGGTGTTACGGTATTAACGTTATGATCCTTTTCGACAATTTCCGAAAACAAAGTTATGAAGGATGCAGGTTATCCTGTGATGTGCTGTGCAGTGTATGTCGAATCTCAGGATCAGGAATGGGCATTGGCCGTTTGTTAAGTATCGTAGTTACTTCTCCATTCAGATTTATACCACCGCCTGCTACCGTATCACTGAAAATAAATCCTTGCTAAGAGCTTTTTGATTGTTGGAACAAAATTTTTCCCGATTACCAAGAGGATTTCAAATTGACGAGCACTTTCGTTAGCATCATCATCATGGTGGTCTTTTTTGGCAATCGCTATCGCCATCGCAATCGCCATCGTCATCGTTATCGTCATTGTCATTGCCATCATTCTGGCCAACTCAGGTACTGTGCCGTGCCGGTCGTCATCGGCTTCAATTGTGAATATACAACAAGGATCGGATTCTAGATTATTTTATGTGTATTCCTATCCAGACCGGTGACGATAGCGGCAGCGTGTCCACATAAATATCTAAAATGAAAGCGTTCATCTACTTGTGTGTAAATGTCGATTTGGACAAACCGTTCGGCCATCAACAAACCATTGTGCCATAAACCGAATGTCCTTGGGGAGTTGGAGCCGACGGTTTGGTTGTTTGTAATTGTTCTTGTTGTTGTGCTGTGGTGGCTCCTTCAGAATATCGTTTGGCCGATTGGTAAGTTTTTCATTCGTAATAAAGATCGCTTGTTGGACAAGTGGCCGAGTCCTTTAAATCTTTTCGTCGTCGTTATTGTGTACGTGCCCGTATGTACGGTAAGGCAACTTGCCGTGAATTGTTGATTGTTAAATATAGATTTATGATTTCAATGAGAAAAGCGAGTTTTCATTTGATTGCACATCTCTTTTTTGTGCGAACGACCAATGCATTCGTTCACTCAATCCATTCCTCCAATTTGTTCAGCTCCTAAACTATTGCTACCCGAATCATATGAAGCATAAATAAACTGAAAAGCAAATTGTCCAGTATTATGCGTCGCGGTTTTCATGCTTTGTCTCTGGCGCCAACCGAATGAATGACGGTAAAGAAGTAGAAGCATTAGCGCAGCTGGAAAAGTGGCGTCGATATTTCACTAGCATTATTTTAAATTCTTCTGCTATAGCGACGAAAATGACCGAAAAGATTAATAGGCTGAGGGAAGATTATTGTGAGTCACACACTAGCCACAAGGCATATGAGAGAACCACACCGTTTTGCGACATTAGTTTAGAGAGTGTGATTTGAACCATCGCTATAACCGTTAAAATCACATCAACATAGAGAACCAAGGCCCTAATGTATCAGAGCACTGTGGTCGTAGATAAACTACAATTTTTGACTATTATTTTATTGTAGGATTGTTATACTGCTGATATATGCGGCTCCGATGTTTCATTTTTCGATTTTCTGTTGGTGACGGTTTTGCGTGTTCGTGTATGTCGTGTATGTCGTGTCATTGGAAGTCGCTACAGAAGAACAAGAAGGCATACGAATTCTAATGGAAAAATAACCAACTATTACTTCACTTAGATCCATTTTCTTTCAAGACTTCTGTGCGTTCAAATTGTACATAAAAAACTCTCAATTGATATTCTTTAGATCTAACTAAAGACAGTTGACCATTGAATTTAATGGATTCCTTTAGTTTCGATGTCAGATAAGCATTGAGCCATGACTTTACGTCTGAATGATTTGCCGACCGATTATGGGAGATAACTGTGAGTAACGTATTTACATATTGGAAAGAACTGTTCCGCTGTTTTCAATAGTGTGCTGTAATGACCACTTGAAATCCCATTAGCTCCATACTTGGGTAACTTTAATCAATTTTCTCTGACTGGTTTCCAAAAACCCAATTTTCAAATTATTCACCTTCGACATTGTATTGCGGTCACAGAACGAGTCTTATTTCTCCGGAACACTACACACATGAGAGCATTAGATTCTGGGACCATCATTCGACAGCGGTTGCTACAAATGCAACCTACCTTCTTTTGAATCCTGTCGCACACATGTTTTTGAAAATCCTTACAAATTCATTAGTGTGCTGTCGGAGAGGAGTGTGCCATCACCTTTCGACCACAGAGAAGGAAAAATAATGCGATTTCAATATTTATTCAGGTGTGAAATGAACGCAAATGGATTTCTATCTGACAGGAGTTTTTAAGGGGCTTCTATGTACCTGCCGCATGGGACACTTGTATCGCTTCGCCATATCCAGAAACTTCTTCGCTATTTAAACAGACACAACTCTTTGCCTTAATCAGGAGAGGCGATGGGTTAGTTCTATGTACACACAGTACTTGCCATTCCCGTCGGGGGCTAAGTCAACTAAATCAAAAACGCGTTTGAGTTCTTGCATTTGATTCGTTTTCGTTTTTCGTGGTGTTTTTTTTTTTGTGTGTATTTTGGTTGCGTGATGTTCCAGTACATGGTCCCCATTCAGAGGAAATGCTGAATATATAATGAGGATGTTTAAGGATACACACGTCAGAAGGAGATGGGGGCTGATGGAGTAAGAGCAGGATGAGTGGGGTGTGCGAGACCGTGTAAAGAAGTCAGATTCAATGATATGCACATGAGATTAGTGTTGATGGAGCTGCGACGAAAGGAAACGGGTACTTCGCATTCAAACGCCTGGCTGGTGCATCGGCAATGGCTGTGGACAAGACACAGTCTGTTGTAATTTAGTTGATAATCCAAATCCTGGAGCAAACTGCTTTTCATGTCTCAAAGCTTAGAGTTTACGAAAACACGGTATCAACTTCTAACGTACTGATAGTTAAACATTACATGATAATAGAACACTTTCGGGACTGTAATTGGACGTTAACTTGTTCCCCGTTTTTCTACTGTTGGTAGCTCATCTACAAGCATATCCACAACAGCAATAAACATTTACTTACTGATATTTTATTTATTGTTTTCTGTTAATTCAATTTTCCAATATAAGTGAGAGAAATGTTTAATAGAATATTGACCTACAATATTTGTGTACTTATATGTTATGAACCTATTACAACTCGAATTTTTATACTGAAGGTACGCCAGGCGTTAACTTTCTCTTCGAACGCTACTCGTTTCATGTTCGCTCAAATATTGTAATGGGTGTCTGGTGACAAGTTTATGATTTTAAAATATGTTTTTTGATTATAAAATAATATTTTTTCATGCATGCGCTAGTTATTGTTGATATATTTTGTAAGAAAAAAATATAAATTTTTTGGAAGCTATGCCTCTTTATTTTATTTGTAAAATTACAGCTCATTATGAACACTCTCTACAGTTTTTCTATGCTATTTATACTTAAATTCTATCTTAACCTAGGAATCTCCTAACGTGTTCTTAATGACCCAACGTATAGATACATGTGTTTTGCTTCTTAGCATTTTATTTTGGGTTTAGGTAAATGATGTCTAGACACAATTTTAGTGTTAAATATTTTAAAGAATGAATAGGAAACACATTCCTAGAAGATTGTAAAAAATGCAGACGCTAGTTGTTGTTAGATGAATTTCTTATTTTAAGGTGAACATAAGGATGCATATTGGTTGGGTGATTCATACCTTAACTCGCTCGTGACATGTACGAACGTCATTTTGGACCGCTCTGTGCGCAGAGTAAAACGATTTGGTTGCCCAGAGAAGTCGCATGCCTTCTCAAATTGCCTGTGGGTTAAAGGACTCTGAAATAGCGAGTTCCGTCGTCGACACCTTCACAAATTTCCTGAGGGTTAAAGGACTCTGAAATAGCGAGTTCCGTCGTCGACACTTTCACAAATTTCCTGAGGGGTAAAGGACTCTGAAAAGCGAGTTCCGTCGTCGACATCCTTAAGAGAAAATTTTCTCTTTCCCCTCCATATCTCACCCTTAATTGAAGACAGAATTCAAGTCAGAGTTCTATCTAGGAGAGTCCTTTACCATCCTTCGACCCGAGCAGGTCGAGGCTCCATCGCTACCCTGGTGCGCACAGGGAAGCGATAATGAAATATAATCGTTTGTGTCGTTGTCTCCGCGAGTCTGTGGCGAACATACAAATTCCCCACAGGAAAAAGTCCAGACCAACTTGAGGTAACGCACTTACCTGGACAACATCACGTCCACAGACGCGGTCCCAAGCCCAGCGGGGACCGCCAGTAACCCAACGTTGAGTCGACACCAGAAGGCAAGGAACTTAACGTCCCCAAAGCCTCTAATACCGAGCTAAACGCTCCATACCTAAAACCTACGACCTGAAACAAGGAGAAACATCCATGCATCCTTCGACGTGTGCAATCGCAAGCTAAGTGAATGCCAGCACCACAAGTCGGCAACCCTGTACATCTGCACGAGATGCAGGGAATTACAACCAAAACAATTAACCGACCAACGGACGTGGTGCGGTTGATCTAAACATTAGATCACCCAAATATTCACCGCAAACAAAGGAGCGCATTCCTTAGCCTCGTAAACACCCAGATGGCGCGAAAAACCAAGCACCACGTAACTCCAAACAATACTTTGTTTGGAGTTTTACGAAGGCCAGCTGCAATAAATAAATACGGCACAGCATTGCGCCGTTGCCACTGTCCGCCAAGCAGAAATGCATCAGCGGAATGTTTGTTTTTCACACCATGTGAAAAACTCTCTTGGATTTCAAATCCAATAGATACCAGCGGACTAGACGTCCAGGCGATCGTCAACACCAGATGGTCGACCTAACCAAGCAGCGTGGGAATAGAATCCACCGTCAACAACGACGGTGAAGCTTCCATATGTATGCGTGAGAATTTTCTCCTTACAGGAAATTGTGTCTGCACAACTGCAGATACAAAACACACAGATACTGGAAAAACAGTATCCGATAGGTTGCAAGAGAGTGAGTTTTGACATCGAACATAGGAGACGACAGGTCTACTTCGAGCAACAGTCAGAGAACTCCGACGAGGAGCTATCCGCGTAACGAATTTAAATAACTCAATAAAAGAAACCGCCGGCCCGAAGTCTCGTGATGTTTAACTACGCGAATTAAGAAGAGTCGAAATCGAGAACCAGACGAAGAAGATTGGTGGTGTCAAGACCGAGTCCCGAAAAATATCGATAGTGTGTCGTTTTTATTGTGGTGTCGTTCCTAAGAGTAGCGTCGAGTATCGAACAACTTGTTTTCGGGCGAAGGGATCTGAAAGACGTAACTGTGTTTCCTTTTTGTTTCACAAGTAATCGACAGAGTAAAACTTTGTAGACTAACGACGGATGTTTTAAGGTATTCAATCCCCAGTTGTGTAACTAAATGTGACAATAAAATTAAACTAAAATAAATCGAAATATCTCTGCGTTTAGACTAACGACGGATGTTTTAAGGTATTCAATCCCCAGTTGTGTAACTAAATGTGACAATAAAATTAAATTAAAATAAATCGAAATATCTCTGCGTTTCATTGGAACTAAATCCGCCAAAGTGGTGACTTTTAGACGCGAATAAAATGAACACGCGCGAAAAATAAAACGCGAACACGCAAAAGCAATTTAGATCGGTGAACGCGAATAAAAACAGTTTCAAAAAGTAAACTCAAAAGACAGTACCAGTGCCAGTGCAATCAGCAGTTTAAACAAACAGTGAGTTCCAGTGAAGTGAAGCGCCTACAGAACCGCAGCTACCAGGACTAGGACTCATCACGACGCCCACGGACACAGGACAACGAAAAAAGCCGCAAGTTATTCCATTTCACATATTTAAAAAAAAAAAAATAAATATATATATATATATAATTTTCTTTTATAAATTCCTTCTCTCGTTTTCTTTACAAAGCTCCTTCCGAGCCGAAAAGTGAGAAATCATTTTTTTTAAATTCATTAAGCTCTTTCCGAGCCAAAGTGAGAAATCAGTGTAAATCTATTTAGCTCCCTCCGAGTAAAATTTAAATTTAAAATTAATTTACAAAAAAAAAGGCAATTTTCTTTTATATACTTCTTTTTTTTTTCTCTTTCTTTTTGCCTATTATATTTAACTAAATTTCAAAGCATAAGTGACAACTAAACGACAAAATATAAAGTAACGAGCACACAATTAAGCCAACGAGGCACAACAATTATAGAAATTTAAGAACAAATCGGGAATTGTAAGCTCCCTCACAGCCCCGAAAACACACTGAAACCACAATACGAAACGTTTACTTTACGGCTAACAACTTGATTGCATTACATTGGTGCCAAATTCACTACAGTTAAGTAGAGGTATGCTAAAACCTTTTTCTTTTTTTTGCGTAAAATACAATAATCATAACTATTCTAGCACACTAAGGGTAATTATATTAAAAACTTTTATTTCTGTAATATTCGTGAACGTATTTTGTGCTTTCGAACACCGTATTAAAATATGGCAGGTACCAAACACTACACGTAAGCCGTCAATAGAATGTGCCAAATAGTTTAGCTTTTGTGAAATTGAAATTGACATACAACGATAAGAGAAATATTTGTTACAGGTATCGTATATAAGCACGAATTGAAATAGAAATGTCAAAGCCTTTTGCCTCTAACCGAATTAAGAAACATAATTGTGATTCCTAAGCATACATATAAAAATTATTGTAAGCTCCTTCAGAGTCCGAAACACAACGAACCGACAACACACGATATTTCTTCCTTGTAACGACCGCGAATTCATGCGAAATCGAACTCCACATAAAGGAAACGCGAAAAATTGACGACACCTTGTACCTCCTCGTTTTTTTCTCACCTCTTCCAGACTGAAAGCTTTTCTCTCGTCCGTCACTAACACCGTCGAATTACCCAAAATATCCGCTGGTGTAGGCCCATCCTTGTTTCATCTTCGGAATTTAGATATTTTTCTCTTGTGCTAGGCCTTTTCCCTGACTCCATCTTTGGACCCAGCAGGTTGTTTCGCCGCGTCCACTAATTTAAAGAAAAACTCGCGCATCGAGCGACCGAGTTACAGCGCGAAACCCCCAGGAAATTAATGACAACCACGAGGTTGCAGGCGGCGACCCAGAAAGTAAAAACGTTGAGGGGAAACGTAATCGCTCCCTCACAGAGAAAATCGACGCGAAATCTCCCGAAGTCAACGATAACGACCAGGTCGAAATCCACAATTTCTAAAGCTACCATGGCTAACAACGCCGAAGCTTCCCCAACGACGTCGCAGGCCGCAGCCCTCCGTCAAGAAGTTAATATTGCAACACAAGCGGACCGTCGTTCGAATCGATACATTAAATTACCGGACTTCACGTCCGATGACCCAGACTTTTGGTTCGGTTACGCCGAACAAACGTTTGCCTGCGAAGGCATCAACGGCGAACAGGAGAAATTTCTCCTAGCAACCCGCGATTTAGATCCTGTCTTGCTCCCTTATGCGAAGCATCTAATTAAAACGCCATCTCCACAACCATATACAGCATTCAAGGAGATGGTGATTAATGCCTATAGGGAAACGCCACAAAATCGCTTGCGACGTTTATTACGGTCGACCGACACCTCTGCGATGCGACCATCCCAGCGCGCCGCTTATTTCCGTGCACTGGCCGGCACGGACATGTCCGAAACAGCCTTAACGGCTATATTTAGAGAGTCTTTGCCAGAATACGTTCAGGCAATCGTCGCGCCTTTAGCCGAATCAGGCCTCGACGAATTAGCGCGACACGCCGAGGCAGTCATGGCCACAGACAGATCCCGAACGGATCTCCAGCTTCCACTGGCGGCGACGCACGTCCAAATCCCACCCCAGCCCCAGCCACGAACCCCCACGGTTACATATACCCATGCGACGCAGCCAAGCGAACTCGAAGACTTGAGAGTGCAAATTAGGCAAATGAAAACGCAGCTAAATAATCTCAGCATGGGGAACAATTTTCGGGCTGGCCGTGACAGATCGCGACGCCGAGACAGGTCGCGAGACAATTCAAGGCGTCAGCGTAGCAGACCACGCACGCCAAACAATGAGAACACCTTCGGCAGGTGTTATTATCATCATCGATTTGGAGCGCAGGCCAGGAATTGCAGGCGGCCCTGCAACTGGACGCAAAACCCAGCATTACCGGCTAGTTCTTTAAACTAGAACTGCCGACCGACGAAAAAGCGCAAACGGCCGGCAATCCCCAAATAAGTCGCTTGTCAATTTATGACTCAAAATTAAACATGGACTTCATAATTGACACAGGTGCGGATATTTCCGTTCTTCCTCGCTCGTACGCACCTGCCACTCGGTTGCCGGATGAATTGAAATTGTTCGCCGCGAACAATACCCCTATCAAGACATACGGTAGGAAGTTAATGACACTAAAAATAGGACTACGTCGACCAATTCGATGGTACTTCGTAGTAGCCGATGTCACCGATCCTCTAATAGGGTCGGACTTGCTGCGACACTATAAACTAGTAGTGGACGTAGCACGTAATAGACTGATGGACCCGTTAACGTCTCTTTCTCAGCCAGTAAACGCAAAGGCGGGAAAGGCATTGACGTTAACGTGCACAACCGCAAACGGTCCATTCAGCGATCTGTTGCGCGAATTTGCGGACATTACAGTTCCGCTTAGTAATCCCCGACGCGCAAAAGCCGGCGTCTTTCATCACATTGAAACGCGCGGCCCCCCAGTGAGCCAACGCCCGCGCAGATTGGCTCCCGAAAAATTGCGTGAGGCTCGTGCAGAATTCGAGTATATGCTCGACTTAGGAATCTGCCAGCCATCCGATAGCCCTTGGGCGAGCCCACTCCATCTCGTCAAAAAGAGCAACGGCGAGTGGCGTCCATGCGGTGATTACCGAATGCTGAACGCGGTGACGACACCCGATCGGTATCCGATAGCAAACCTGCACGATTTCTCCTATAAGCTGCAGGGTTGCGAAATCTTTTCGACCCTCGATCTCACGAGGGCATACCACCAAATTCCGGTGGCCCCCGAAGACATCCCCAAAACCGCGGTAACTACACCTTTTGGACTGTTCGAGTTCAAGGTGATGACGTTCGGTCTTCGAAATGCAGCGCAAACGTTCCAGCGCTACATTGACTCAGCTCTCCGCGGACTTGACTTCTGCTATGCGTATATCGACGATATACTCATAGCATCGAAAACTATGACAGAACATCGCGCCCACTTGAAGCAGGTGTTCGAACGCCTCCGAGATTTCGGCCTGGTAATCAATCCAGACAAGTGCCACCTCGGAGAAGCGGAAGTCAAGTACCTTGGCTACTGCATTAACGGCCAAGGAGTCCGCCCATTACAAGACAGGGTGGATGCATTAATGCAATTTCCTCGCCCCACGAACGTGCGAGAATTAAGGCGTTATTTGGGCATGCTGAACTTCTATCGCCCAACACTCCGAAACGCCGCACAGGTCCAGGCTCCTCTCAACGAATATCTAGTAGGAGCCAAACGCAACGATAAGCGACCAATGAAGTGGACCGAGTCAGCTGATCAAGCATTTCGCTCATCAAAAGAACAGCTGGCGAATGCAACGTTACTTCGACATCCCGTCGAAGGAGCCCCATTGGCCTTACAGTGCGACGCTTCCGACACTGCAATTGGGGCCGTACTCGAACAAGAGTGCGACGGCAAATGGGAACCGCTGGGTTTCTTCTCGAAAAAATTGAACCCGACCCAGCGACGATACAGTGCCTACGACAGGGAGTTACTAGCGATTTACTCCGCAGTAAAGTACTTCCGGCACATGGTCGAAGGACGCCAGTTGACGATCAAAACTGATCACAAACCACTGGTGTACGCTTTCCGAAAGAAAGCGGAAAGTTCAACCCCACGACAGGAACGGCACCTGGATTTCATCGGGCAATTTAGTACCCAAATCGAATATGTTCCAGGTGCAGACAACGTAATTGCAGACGCTTTTTCGCGTATCGATGCAATTAAGCTCCGAGCGCAAATCGATGATGCCGACTTGGCACAAGCGCAAGGAGAGGACCATCAACTCGAGTCCCTGTTGAAAGCGGAGACAGCACTAGTTCTGCGTAAACTTCCTTTCAACGACTCAAACGATGAAGTCTGGTGTGATGTATCGACAGGGACAGCTCGCCCCTACATCCCAGAAAAGTTTCGAAGGAATGTGTACGAAACATTCCACAACCCAGCCCACCCAAGCGGACGCGCAACCGCTGCAGCCGTCCGACGTAAATTCGTCTGGCCACATATGGCCAAAGACATAACAAATTGGGCACGCAATTGTTTGCAATGTCAGCGTTGCAAAGTCGATCGACACAACGTGCTACAACCAGCACAGTTTAAGCTCCCCGAGGCACGATTCGCCCATGTACACATCGACATTGTGGGACCGCTTACGCCGTCGAGAGGTTACCTGTACCTCCTGACGATGATCGATCGTTTCACTCGGTGGCCAGAAGCAGTGCCACTACGAACAGTGACCGCAGAGAATGTAGCCAAAGCATTCTATTCGACTTGGGTCACACGTTTCGGCGTCCCAGCTACCCTCACAGCCGATCGAGGACCACAGTTCGAGGCGGCGATTTTCAAGCAGCTGACCGATCTACTCGGCTGCCAGCAAAGCCACACAACAGCCTATCACCCACAGTCCAATGGGATGATCGAACGTTGGCATCGCTCTCTTAAAGCCTCACTGATGTGTCATGACGACAATCAATGGCTGGACGCACTACCAACAGTTCTTTTAGGCTTGCGCACAAGCATAAAAGAAGACCTGGGAGCCTCAGCAGCAGATCTGACGTACGGAACCAATCTGCGCCTCCCAGGAGAGTTCTTCGCCGATGGAGAACCACCGCTCGAACAGTTGCCAAATTTGGAAAACCTACGCAAACTCATGCGTAAGGTCAGGGCAACGCCGGTCGCCAGACACGGTTCCAAGAGGTTATTTGTTCACCCAGATATGGACAGCTGCACGCACGTCTTCATCAGGGTGGACAAAGTTAGGAAACCTCTAGAACCGCCCTACGAAGGGCCATACAAGGTGCTGGAGCGAATAAACGACCGAGTTTTCTCCGTAGACATCGACGGAAAGCCGTACACCGTCAGTGTCGAGAGATTGAAGCCGTGCCACCTGGAACTACCGCCAGATACCGTGCCAGGAGAGGTACACCACCAACCGTTGGCGGCAGCCGAAACCCGCCCTGTGTACCATCCACCACACTCCCAGGAAACACCAGGCACGGTAAGAGTTGAGAATCAACCTAACCCTCGCGAAATGGTTGCTCGTGGGGCATCGGATATCGTGCACGGACCGATAAAGCGGCAACGCGCTCGAGATCTGCGCGCCCAAGAAGATGCCGCAAGGATTCTCAACTTACGGCAACCAATAACCGAAACCACCAACAACGAAAGCGCCACTAACACCCACAAGGAAACAACAAACGCGATTGCCTTCGCTCCTTTACCGCCTAAACACCGACCACGATGGAAAGGAGCACTCTCCGACCTTTAACAGCACCCTCCATACTCCTACCTTTTCCTTATCGTGACTGCGTCACTGGGGTGGGGGGGGGGGGGGGGGGGGGAGTCCTGTGGCGAACGTACAAATTCCCCACAGGAAAAAGTCCAGACCAACTTGAGGTAACGCACTTACCTGGACAACATCACGTCCACAGACGCGGTCCCAAGCCCAGCGGGGACCGCCAGTAACCCAACGTTGAGTCGACACCAGAAGGCAAGGAACTTAACGTCCCCAAAGCCTCTAATACCGAGCTAAACGCTCCATACCTAAAACCTACGACCTGAAACAAGGAGAAACATCCATGCATCCTTCGACGTGTGCAATCGCAAGCTAAGTGAATGCCAGCACCACAAGTCGGCAACCCTGAACATCTGCACGAGATGCAGGGAATTACAACCAAAACAATTAACCGACCAACGGACGTGGTGCGGTTGATCTAAACATTAGATCACCCAAATATTCACCGCAAACAAAGGAGCGCATTCCTTAGCCTCGTAAACACCCAGATGGCGCGAAAAACCAAGCACCACGTAACTCCAAACAATACTTTGTTTGGAGTTTTACGAAGGCCAGCTGCAATAAATAAATACGGCACAGCATTGCGCCGTTGCCACTGTCCGCCAAGCAGAAATGCATCAGCGGAATGTTTGTTTTTCACACCATGTGAAAAACTCTCTTGGATTTCAAATCCAATAGATACCAGCGGACTAGACGTCCAGGCGATCGTCAACACCAGATGGTCGACCTAACCAAGCAGCGTGGGAATAGAATCCACCGTCAACAACGACGGTGAAGCTTCCATATGTATGCGTGAGAATTTTCTCCTTACAGGAAATTGTGTCTGCATAACTGCAGATACAAAACACACAGATACTGGAAAAACAGTATCCGATAGGTTGCAAGAGAGTGAGTTTTGACATCGAACATAGGAGACGACAGGTCTACTTCGAGCAACAGTCAGAGAACTCCGACGAGGAGCTATCCGCGTAACGAATTTAAATAACTCAATAAAAGAAACCGCCGGCCCGAAGTCTCGTGATGTTTAACTACGCGAATTAAGAAGAGTCGAAATCGAGAACCAGACGAAGAAGATTGGTGGTGTCAAGACCGAGTCCCGAAAAATATCGATAGTGTGTCGTTTTTATTGTGGTGTCGTTCCTAAGAGTAGCGTCGAGTATCGAACAACTTGTTTTCGGGCGAAGGGATCTGAAAGACGTAACTGTGTTTCCTTTTTGTTTCACAAGTAATCGACAGAGTAAAACTTTGTAGACTAACGACGGATGTTTTAAGGTATTCAATCCCCAGTTGTGTAACTAAATGTGACAATAAAATTAAACTAAAATAAATCGAAATATCTCTGCGTTTAGACTAACGACGGATGTTTTAAGGTATTCAATCCCCAGTTGTGTAACTAAATGTGACAATAAAATTAAATTAAAATAAATCGAAATATCTCTGCGTTTCATTGGAACTAAATCCGCCAAAAGTCGACATTAAGTGAACATATTACGCTGAATTGAAAACTGTTTGTGATTAAGTCGAAACTACCGTATGTTAAGGAACAATAAAAGTAAAAGATGTGATCAGCAATTAATTCTTGTGTTTCATTTAACTTGTTTCCTGTGTTGAGAAGTTTTGTTTTGTGTTGCCTTCCTTGCGAACGATACGTGTCGGCACTTTGTTTCGGTGACGATGGTGGTTAGGAGTGAATCCAGTGCCGTACGCCGGCGCACTCAACCTAACACCCACAACTGCACAACATCTTGAAGTGGAGCAACAAAGTTGACACCAAAGTTAAGCTTCTCTGCTATAAGCAGCTAATCCGATCTGGAATATCGTACGCCTTTCCCATATGGTCCTGTATATCTTCGGCTCAAATGGAAAGACTTCGAGTTTTCGAAAGGAAACTCCTCAGAAGATCACACTAGAAGGCCTGACGGTCGCCATTACCCCAACTCTCATCTATACGAAGGCGCCTCCATTACCCCTATCGACGAGAACTTGCTTCAATTAGCATACAAGTACCTCGAAAGCATTCAGAACAGCCAGAACCCACTTGTACGGGACTCTTGCGTGTTTGACCCATCTTTCTCTCGATCTCTTCGGATCAAACCCCCACCATTTCTTCTTCAGTACAAAACTGAAGAAAGCACCCTCCCCAACAACATTCCCCTCTATAATAGAGGATTCCTGGATCCATCCCATAGGGTCTACTATTAACAAACCACAGACACACGAACGCATAGTAACATATAAGACGGCACAAACATACACACCGACCAAAGCGCAGATTATCAGACGCCAAAGACGTGATCTGCGTTTACTACCGCCCCCAAGACCTACCGGACTTGTACGATTTCTTTCCCACCATCCCTCTATGCAAGTAGTTAGACAACACCTAGACTAACACTATCAACGCTATCCTTGGATACCCCCCCTTTTTTCTTTTCTTTTCAGATATTGCGAGACCGTGTCCAGCATCCTCAGGGATGTGGGTGATTCTGGTTATCGCAGATGACCAGAAGTCAGAGACAAGATGAAGGACACATCTGTCCTTGTCTCGCTAAAGTCGGCCCTCTCGCCAACCCATTTTTTTATTTTATTTTATTTTTTTTTTATCTTTACATTCATGCGTTCGTGATGTGTACGAACATTTTGGACCGCGCTGTGTGAAGACCAAAATTATTTTGTCGGCTGGAAGAGTTTTAATGACCCCTGGACGGGGTAAAGAGTTTTCGTCGCCCGGAGACAATCATTTTATAATATAGAGGATTATAAAAAAAAACATTGTAAAGCTTCTCTATATTGTGGCACACAGAAAGATAAAAAAGGTTATCATGATCATCATCGGCACTACAACCGGGAGCCGGTCTTGGCCTTATTTAGAAAGTCCTGAGGGTTGTTAAATTTTCCATAATGATTTGTTTT
>OZ007497.1:191969569-192017069 GCA_963931805.1 Microdon myrmicae
CTGGAATCAATTAATCGAATTACATCTGATCAATATAATTAATTATTGCCACCCTACCTCACTGCGGTGTCTCCGATGAACGAGACAAAATTTCAAAATTATCGGTCAATAGCCAGTACACCCGTACTAACCGCGACTAAGCCCACAGCGCTGACAGCCCTCACATTGACAACGCCAAAAGGAAGAACAACTACTGGTGCATCGTCGTCGGCCCGGCATGATGTTGCAGTATAGCAACAAACATAAATTGAACAAGCTCAGACGTCGTAAATTGATGTAATATACAACCAATCTCGTTGGGATCTTTAACAATCAAAGATTTTGAAATAAAAGGAAACATTTACGCACTAAAGCTCCTCAGAGTATGCAACTTTAAAGTTGTACAAGAAACTCTGTCATGCCACTGAATGCCTTTCGAAGTGCTCTCAGGCTATGAAGGAGATTGAGCTGGCTGATAGCAGGGCCCGTTATTGAAATCGCTGAAGGCGAGCAGAAGGAGAAATTTTGACTGCAAAGACAATTCTGTTTTTACAACTAACATCTTGAGTACGGTTTGGTAACAGAAGTAAAAAAAAGACTACCGTCTTTTGTGCGTAAAAATACGCTTGGAAGCAGTTGTTCCTGCAGTTAAAAATAAAGCTGACCAGCAGTTTTTCTTTGATTCTGTAATTTAAATTGTAAAATTAATTCTGCATTCGATTGCAAAGGGTGACAGTTTTATTTTGAAGTTGATTCTGCAGTTTGACTTAAAAGGTGAATTGTTCCTTAAATTTAATTAAATTGAAATACAATGAATCTTTCGACTTGCTTTTCATTTGTTACAATTTTGCTGGTTTGAAATACAACATAATAAATTTCATTGACCCCTGATAATTACCCATTGCTATTTGAATAAAGTATCCAAAATCCGTCTCTGAGAATTTGAAATTGTGTTTAAGCCAAAAGAAATGAACCACCGCACTCATGTCAAGATTGTTAGCCTTACCATTCCTGATAACTCATCCTGGCCAAATTCAACTTTTAAATCACATCCTGTTACACAGGATTGTGCTTCCCTATTGGATCTACTACAAAGCAGTGACATAAATTGACCGAAATCAGAGTTCAACAGTATAAGTAGGTAGGCAATTATTAAACCTCTAGAAACTACAAACATATCCAACCTTTTTGGCTTTTCATTAAAAACACTCTTTAGAAAAAAGAAAAAATAAATAAATTCAAAAGATAGTAGACTGCTTTAAAAAAATATAAAAAGGACAATTTTTTTTTTAGTTTTTACACCAACATATGAAGAACCGTGTTGAGGTCATCCGAGTTCATGAGCGCTATTGTTGAAATTGACTTTTCCAGAAGGCTACACACCCCATTATTGCCATCAATTGATTGCCAACAGCTTGACAGAGAGTGATACTCAAAGGGATAATAGATAGGATAGGATAGGGTGATAAACTAGGCGAAGCGAACAAATGCTATTTACATAACGGAAGCACTTGGGGTGGGGAATAATCAAAGTGCCTTTTCGACAAATGTGAAAGCTTCATCATGCGCCCAGTATCACTTAGAAAATTCAATGGGAGAAGACAAAAGAGAAGGAAATGTTGCAGATACGAGTAGAATGAACAATAAATTAACAGAAAAATTAACGCAATTCGTTAAAGAGAAGAGAAAACCCATGAAACGCCATTTACACTATTGACTTGTACAACAGACTGTTATTTGTTTTCCTTTTCAAAGACTTTTTTTTTACAATAACGCGCGCATAAAAGGGGATTTTGAAGTACCTTTAAATCTCAGAGCACAGTGCGATCGAATAGAGAGGAAGTGAATAAGGAAAGGAGGTATCGATGTATAGTGGTCTTGAATGCCTGGACATCACAACGAAGAGGAAACATGATCAGGCAGAACATTCCACATTCGTGTGGTTCGGCTAAAGAATGACTCTCTATGATATTTGTGCGCCTAAAGTCCACTTTCAACGTGAACTGATGCGCGTTCACAGATTGACGCGTATCGCGGGAAAATGTCCGAAGGGGGGGAACACGTTCAAGTTCAGTTGAGCAACGATCGTGATAATACCTATAGAAAAGAGATAGGCATGATACGTTGCGCCTGAGTAGTGTGTTTATAGCGTTTTCTAGCCCAGGAAATGACGTCACAGTGGGTGACGCCATGAAAGCTCTCTGGAGAGAGCTATCGGGGGTATATCCGGTGGGTGGATGAGTTTGTTGGTGGAGCTATAGCGTTAAGCAAGGATAGTGAAGAAGGTGAATTGAACACACGATGAAACGGTTGAAAAGCGAAGCAGTGAAGCATCAGACTACTGACCGTGTTTAGAATTTGATTTCCAAACTCGAGTATATTCCACTGGTGTGAATTAATTTTATTTATCGCTTGGTATACGGTTCTGATGTATTTTTCTTATTCGATTTTTTTCGTTCGGTGTTCTTCACTATTTTTGCTTGCTTGTGAATTGTGTGTATCTGTTAGAATCGCTACACACTCCCGCCGCAGTAACTTCGTTACGATCAGATTCGTATGCGGACGACGGACGAACGAGAGAGAAACGATAAAACGTCGGAGGCTGGGCTCTATGCGGAAGTCGTGACCGTGTGTGAAGTTCTGCTTTACTATGGGAAGTGTATGCTGTGTGTACAAGATCACGTCGTAGTCACCAATTATATAGCGTTAAGCAAGGATAGTGAAGAAGGTGAATTGAACACACGATGAAACGGTTGAAAAGCGAAGCAGTGAAGCATCAGACTACTGACCGTGTTTAGAATTTGATTTCCAAACTCGAGTATATTCCACTGGTGTGAATTATTTTTATTTATCGCTTGGTATACGGTTCTGATGTATTTTTCTTATTCGATTTTTTTCGTTCGGTGTTCTTCACTATTTTTGCTTGCTTGTGAATTGTGTGTATCTGTTAGAATCGCTACAGAGCCATCTCGGAAGCTTTCTTGTGATGAGTGGATGAGCTTACTTTTTTGAAAGCACATTGATTGGTTATATTAATGAACGAATGCGAATGTTTGAATGGTGTGTTTACAACTTTTGACGGTTACATTTTTTTTGAAAGCAAATCTTTTTTTTATATTAATTGTGTGCGTGTGTGTGTGGCTTTAGGTGTATAACTCTCGGATATTGAAATTTTGCTATTGATGATGAGTGGATGTGCTTGTTGTATAATTTGTTATCTCTCCTTTTTCCACTCACTTTAAATAAAATACACTTTTGTTTATTTAAACTAGTCTTTATTCTAATGCTTTACGTGAGGTTCTCTTTAAATTGCTTTACTGGTACAATAATGTTTATACGATTTATTTTATAATAATGCGTTAAGGTTAGGTTCTCTTTAAATTATTCTATTTTATTTTTATAATCTGTACACGTTACACACCCACATCACGCACAGGTTTTTACGCACCGCCACACAAAACAACACTTGAAAATCTCGCCGTCTTGGTCAACCACTAGATCTCAGCTCCGACGACCGTCTCCGTTAAAAATTCAAAACCAACTCGACTCTATCTCGATCGTTTGATCGGAAGGAAACCTTTTTTTCCACGTTACCTAAAAGCAACGTGTTATTTTCCTTTTCTGTTTTCTCGCTGACCTCACATAAAATCCTTTGTATCCGGATCTCTATTGTGAGCCATCGATCTTTTGTTTGATCCTTCGGTAATTTTCCTAGGATCGACAATTTCCATAGGTCATTAAACATTACTTGGGTTTTTTAGTAATGTTTCGGACTGGTATTTACCACGAGTGTTTTTGGTAATTACTTTTTAATGGACAACGGTGCCAAAGATATTTTGCACATCTTAATGCTATTGTTGTCCATCAATCCTATTTACATGTACCGCTCTTTTTCCGTTTAGGAAACGTATCCTTAGAATGGATTAAAGGAAACGGTGTCGCCATTGAGTATTGTTATCAGATATATGTCTGGACTCTATGGTTATATTTCCTTAGCTGATTGGTACATTAATCAATCTGCCTGGGATTCACTACATGTGATCCGAAATTGGCTTCGCCCGGTATGAATGTTTGGGGAGGGTTGGGGGTGGTTTTGGTACGTAACATGCTTACGGTGGGGTTTTGATGTATTGGCTGAACTTGCGGCTTTTGATCATTAATTGCATATGAATGAATGATTGCGAGTTCTTGTTTCGTCGGTTTGTTATGCGAAATATGACGTCAGCAGGTTTGTGTGTTTTACTTTGGCGATTTTCATTAAAGTGATTTAATAGTTTTTGTTGGCTTTTTTAGAATGTTTTCAAGGGACGGCGTATGTTTTTCGATTAAAAAAAATGGCTTCGGGTTTGAGATTCGTGACGGAATGTATCGTGGCGTTATACTGCTTTACAGATTCAAAAAATTTCTTCTTGACAATTTGTATTGTTTTTGTTTTGCAAGAGCTCGTACTATTTCCAGGATGGTTGAATGTGCTCTTTCGACCTGGCTATTGGGGGTTGAGTGGTCGATAGGCGTCTTTACACGTGTCACACAATGTGGGTTAAACATTGCTTCTGCTTAGTGGCTTGTAAAGATTGATTCATTATCGGTCATTACATATTGTTGTTTATTATATTTGAATATTTGGGAAAGTATCTCGTTTAGGACTGTTGCTATATTTAGTTTATTCAGTATGTACCTCAGGTGTATGATGCGGATTTGCAGCGGGGAGAATCTAGTACGTCCATCGTCTAGTACTCTCCCCGACAAACATATTCACTACACCTATTGACAGTGCACGATCAACTGTCAAGGTAAATTGGGTTTTTAACTTGCGCAAAACACCGTGTGCTTTTTGCTGTAAAAAGTTACTGCTGTGATAGTTGTGATTCAGATGATAGTTTGCATTAAATTTATATAATTAACTAAAACAATGAACGTTCTATTTGTTATGCTGGTTTAATTCGTTTCAATACAACCCATCAACCAAAAGTCAAAGTGATCATCACTGCATACGGAGGGACAAACAAGTTTATCAAATACATCCATTCAGCGCGGGACCTTCAAGCCGGAATATTGTGACTTGAAGACGTCGAACGGCCACAACCAGGTTGCATTGTAGAATCTTGAGGCGGCGGATTTCTACAAAAAAGGTATTGCTGTTCCTTTTTTCTAATCTAAACCTATTTGGTTTCAGGCGCCGTTGTTTCGCACGTCACCATGTGGCTTTGGGACTTGTAAATAGTAATAATTTAATTGCTGCCTTTAATCTTTGGATATTCCCCGACGACATTCCTCGCTCGGCAACGAGATATCGCACATGTAGGTACTTTGAATATCGGTCGATTGTGCTGATGAAAAATATCCATTTGTAAGTATTACCCGATTTGAGTTAGCACTGGTGTTTCGTGTTTGGCTGCTACATAAGTGGTAGGGCGTATAGGTAGGTAGACATTGGGGCTTATAGGTAGAGGTAGGCATTAGAGTGTATAGGTAGATAGGGATTATGGAGTATAGCTTAATGATGGATTTTACGTATGGCATAATTACGGTGTTTGGTTACTACATAAGTGGTAGGGCGTATAGGTAGGTAGACATTAGAGGGTGTATAGGTAGAGGTAGGCATTAGAGTGTATAAGTAGTTAGATGTTATGGAGTGTGGGTAGTTAGGAATTATGGACTATAGGTAGTTAGGAACTAGGGCGTATAGGTAGGTAGACATTGGGGCTTATAGGTAGAGGTAGGCATTAGAGTGTGTAGGCAGATAGGGATTATGGAGTATAGCTTAATGATGGAGTTTACGTATGGTATAATTACAGTGTTTGGTTGCTACATAAGTGATAGGGCATATAGGTAGGTAACGTTAAGGGGTGTATAGGTAAAGGTAGGCATTAGAGTGTATAGACAGATGGGGATTATGGAGTATAGCTTAATGATGGAGTTTACGTATGGCATAATTACAGTGTTTGGCTGCTACATAAGCGGTAGGGTGCATAGGTAGGTAGACATTGGAGTGTATAGCTAGTTAGGAATTATGGAGTATAGGTAGAGGTAGGCATTAGAGTGTATATGTGGTTAGGAATTATGGAGTGTGGGTAGTTATGAATTATGGAGTATAGGTCTACCTTCGCATTTTGATCATTCACATCCCATTTTCCACATTTGGCCTCATCGTCTAGTGTTGCGGGCTTCCCTCACTTGTGAGTCCACGGGTCATTTTTCTGCAAAACTGTTTCGACCAGCATACTCCATGTAACATAATTATCCGATAAGAATAACTACAAACGCATAGTTGCAGTCGTTGGTGAAAGGCAAACTGTACGACAATGGTCATATTGCGTTTAGCTCGGAGCGTCCGCGTAGGACCAGTAGTTTATAATATAAGGTAATCAAGCTAAAATGTAAGCATTTTTTGACTAGCTTGTAATTTAGAATCTAAAAATATAAAATGGAAATAAAAAGTGTTGCAAAAATGAGTAGTTGCAGTCGCCAAACTCGGAGCCACTTTAAGGAGCAAACATACGTTAAATGTATGCTACGTTTCAAAGATAAAAAAAAAACTCTTATCTGCTCTGTATTCCTTAGGCTGCTAGGCTATTGTGACATTAGCGTGAAAGGATAATCCAGCTATCTAATATCACCTTAGGACTTTGGGCTATAAGTTCGCCCTTCCTCAGACATGTATTAGGCTGCCCAATAAGAACAAGTACTTTTAAAGCGTCATGGCAGCCATATTTAAAATAAAAGAAATGTTTAACTTTAAATAGTTGTTCTTGAAATTAAAAAAAAATTAAATGTTGTTTTATTTTAAATATTTTGTATTTTACCTAATGTTAAAAACAATTCGCCCTTATTGGGAAATCCAACATATAGTCTTTATTGGAAAACGCCTTATATAAAATAAAATTGAAAATTAAAATTGATTCAATATTCTCATGAAAATGTGATTAACAGAATTAAAACAATATCTTTTTAGGTTCAGGGTCTACCAAAAGGCCAAAAAACAGAATCTTCTTAAATGCTGTCATACGAGTAGTTTATTAAAGGAAGTCGGCAAACTGTCATCCCAGGTAAAGAAAATCATTTATAAGACACCCTTTATCGCCGCTGTGTAAAATTAAAAGTGGTTAAAAAAAGTCCTTACATACTTTATGTGCGAACGTCTAAAAACAATCAATAAGTGTAAAATATTTCTATTAGAAGCAACCACTTTTGGAACACTCTGTAATTTGCACCTAATTCGATGCTAATCGATTCCCCTCAGTCAGAATAATTCTATTCATTTGAGACATAAACAGATTCACCGTAACAATAACATCCAGTAATTCGCAATGCTCCGTAAATCAAAGACCATCTTGGCACTCGCGGTCAGAAAGTTAATAGATTAACACCTGTTGGCGTCTCAGTGGAGTCATACAACCGGTCAGAGTACTAATTTATTCCAGACTTTATCACAATTTCGGCTCATTAGGAATCTAAAAGCAGTTTGATGGGCACCTTTTAAGATGTAACAAGTCACAAAATAAGGAGCAAAATATTTAATCTAGATGTGGCATAAAGCTCATTCTTCTTATCTTTTTACCACTCGAAGGGGGGGGGGGGGGGGGGGAGAGTGTTTTAATGGCACAGAGCTATTTCTGGGAGTACCGTATTTATGATGTGCAATAAAGTATCTGCAGAGGACGAGCCAAAATCAGGGTTATAGATTAACCACACACAAACTCCTCAGTTTCTGAAGCGGAAGAGGATTTTGGGGACTGACGGGATGTCAGCTCTTTAATGGGATTTCAATTGATTTTTCGAACGAGAGTTGTCGGTGTGGTATCTACCCAAGTAATGAAATTTTTGTTAGCGATATAAAAAATCCTTTGAAAACGTCCTATGGGAAATTGAATATTAAAGTACAAAGAGTTTTACATTAGTATCATCAGGCCAAGGCAACTGGTTCATTGCAAGGTGGGGTCTCCATGCACCGTGGATTTAATTGGGAGGGAAATGGGGAAGAGCTGTTTGGGTGATGTGAGCGCCATCCTATACATAGATACCGATTTCCTCTGGGGCGACTTACATGTTTTCGTGTTTATAATTTGCATGCTTAAATCCCCGGGTAGGTAAAAGTGGGAGAGTAAAACACAACATACAAAGCTGAATGTTAAAATCTCGTATATTCAATAACTGTTATAGAAAAACAGAAAACAATGTGTATACAAAAGCACACCAATGAGGGGCACTTTCTTTCGTCTAGATGAGATTGCAACGCATACTAGGTAACAGCTACAATAGTTTCAATATAGTGATAGCTAAAGACCCGTAAGCAGTTGCAAATATCTGTTTTTTAAAATACAAATAGTTGTGCGAACATTGATTGTCGATGTAAGCCTATTATTCGAATAAATTTATAATTATGGAAGAGTAAAACTATGTAACTTTGTTGTAGAATTGGCACGAAAGAGTTAATCGATTATCGGCTTGGTTTGCTGTCGATTTCGCTTTGTAGTCTGAAGCACACCGCCCTCTTCGTACAAATAATTAGTGAACCAAGAAGAACCTTGTATTCTCCTGGTAAACATTTCATTATATGAATTAATCAAGGCTACCAGAAGTCAAGTACTACGGTTGGTCATGATTTTGGCCACCATGGCGGTCGATGGCCCGTTTCTGTTGGTACTTTCGAAGTAGTGCCAAGATTTCTTTTTTTTTACACAAGCGCGGGCACAAACAGAGATTTTGAAGTACTCTTAAATGTCAGAGCACAGTGCGAGCGGAAGGAGAGGAAGTGAATAAGGAAAAAACCTGTGAGTAGGGCGTTAGAATATACTCACGGCTAGGCCGGCTTGTCGTAAGAGGCGACTAAAGGCCGAGTGGTAGGCGGGGTCCCAACGCCCTGTGCGCCCGGTGAAATACCACCCCATCAAGTTTTAGACTCCGTGAAATGCTACTAAATGCTACTAACTAAACTAGTGACCAATGGCGAAATCCTGCCATCAGGTAGGAAACAATCTCATATCCGGAACAACAGCTAAACCTAGAACACACAGGGAAGTACCTCATTCCCTCCAGAGTGAAGTAGACGGAGTTTTAACATCTTGTGACTAAAATAAGGGTGAGAGAGCCGTTACCGGACAAAATTACTCTGCTAGACCGACTGGAACCCCACAAGCGTAACTAAAACACATCCAAAGGACGTCACATCTACATGGAGGTATTCGAAACGGTTTTCCCGCTTATTGAATTTTGAAAGGATCTGTCCGGGTTTAAGTGGATGTGTCGGCATGGGCACTGGTTAACTTATATCCCCAAAGATTGTGCTGAAAGCCGTTCACCAAAAGTAATGGAAAATAAAACGCACTGATTATACTGTTGAATTTTATTGATTATTTTTCATTTTCTTTGCACATTAATTGTTTTCGAATGGTCCGTATATTCCATTTTTTTTTTTGTTGATTAAACTTGAAATTCTTTACAAAAGTATAGCACTGGTGAATGTCTTAACGCCAAAGTATAGTATTTCCTGTCCGGATTATTACACGTTTATTATTGTGTTTGGGGTATTCTTAGACTTAACAATAATTGCAAATTCACTGAACTGTTCTTTTGTTGTTTTGTTCTAGATCCATCATAACTTTAAACTCAAACTGATGTTACAAATAGTCGACAGCACGGGGAACATGCTAATTCGTAAACTTTGTTATATTCGAGACACTGAAGAATACGCACGTATTGTATTATAAAAATGTTTCAATTTTTATTTTTGTCAAAAATATCTCGAATTTTATGAAAACGTTCGGAAAAACTCAACGCTAACTCAACACAAATGAGCACTGTTATCCTTCGTTTTAAGACTCACGACTCCGGTGGTGTGTACTTAGTCCAACGAAAACTGAGTGACTGGCCCTATCCAACGATCAACCAATCTAGATCGCGCTCTCATCTGCATTCTCTTATTTCACCCGCCCATCGAAGTGAATAAACTCTTGTGGGTTAATTCAATAGTCAATGTACCTAGGGAGAATGGAAGAATCGAAAAGGAGAGCGCGACGATCTCGGGGATGGTTTTGCTTTCGCGTGCAATGAAAGCGAAATCAACTGATGACCACATGACCCAGTTACATATTTGTTGCTCTCAGAGTGCAGGGCCGAATGGGATAGATTGAAAAGTATATTTTTATACTCTTCACCTGACTCTGAGGTTATTGATCCCCAGCGAATAGCTGTGTCTGGCGCAGGTCAAAGGACGCTGCAACGCCTTGGCAAAATATTAGCGTGGGAACAAAATAAAAGAATTCGATAACCCGAGCCGTTGGGCGATGCTGCAACAACATCGTTTGCCTAGACTTTGGTGTTGCTAACCAAACATGAAATTGTGATTTCCAGTGGAAATCTCATGTGGTTTATGATATAATGTTGCCCTATGGCAAGAAAGGGCTGAATTCAATTATGCATTATCTGGATAGAATAATGAATTCGGGTTATGCGTCCTTTTGGGGTATACCTTTTTCGGGTGAAATTGGGCGACGGAAGGGATTGGGGTTGACGTGGTGCGCGGTTAGCGGGCGAAATTTGGTTGTAATTGTAGGTTTGTACAGATCTCCATGTGGCTATCAATTGTCATGGCGAATGCGAATAGTACAGAAAATTGTAGCCTTGTGGCGGTTTCCTTGAACGCCACCAATCGTCTTCCCAATACCCCATGTAAAAGCTCCCACTAGGGCATACAAAAACCTGGAAAGCAAGTACTTACCTGCAGATAGTTGTACCATAAAGCCTTAAAACGCTGTAAAATCACAATATTTGCTGATGCAAAATCCAGGCATGTTCCTTATGGGCAATTTGGTTACAGCACCATGCAACCAACACGAACAGAACCAATCCATTGAACATGTCTCGGATCGATTTCCATCATATAACAGGCATCTTCCACACGTAAGAGCAATTTGGTCGCACCATCTAGCAACCAACATTGTCAGAACGATATCAATGAGATATACCCATACGCGCCAGCCGCACACATGCAGGAAATGTTTTAGCTTTTCCTTTTGCATACATGCCGACATCGATCGGTCATGCGACCGACAAATACATGAAGGCATATGGCTGAGCGCCCAAGCAAGTCGAGTTCTTAAAATGGAAAATTACCATCGAGAATTCGACTACAAGGAGATGCCACAAACATGTGCACGATCAGCATAAATACTTTACGCAGTCGCTGAACGTGCAAACACTTCAATCCCTATGTAGAGATATTTGCACCAGCTGCAACCACGCCAGCTAATGTTCCCCTTGTAGATTTGATCGACCCACGGTCCGCATGCTAGTGGACACACACACACACCATGAGCTGCAGAGACGATCATCGTGTGTGTGTTTCGCACCTTTCTTGTTGGACCAAATGCGAGGATGATACCTTATATGGTCACCGAAACGATGGATAGAATTTTTGGTATTCTGTCACTTCGGATAAAATAATTAATCGCGTTCTGGATTCCGTGGAGGCAAGTCGGGCCTCCACGTTAATTAAAGGGGAGTCTTAAAATCGCTGTCGGTGGATGTGCATCGTCGTTTGAGCTAGAGGAAAACTAATTAAAATAAGGATTATTGTGTGCGCTTGATTAAAGTTAAGAATAAACATTGTGTGAATTTGATTAAAGTAAAGACTGAAAACTGCGTGCACTAGAATTAAACTAACTAAGTAAGAACTACGTGTGGACTAGATGTAAACTAATTAAAATAAGGATTATCGTCTGCACTTGATTAAAGTTAAGAAGGGATATTGTGTGAACTGGATTAAAATAAAATAATGCATACTGAGTGAACTTGATTAAAATAAAGTATGAATACTGTTTGAACTAGATTTAAATAAGAGTTAATTTGTTACGTTATGTTTTTTTCGTGTAATTAAGACAATTAAAAAAATAAAACGAAAGAGGAGAATTACGATTCTTGTTTCACTAAACTGAGTTCGATGTTCAAGGCCCACGCCTTGCTTTAGTTGTTGCACCGGAGTCTCACAATAATTGAATGGGTAGGTCTTAGTGAACCAGGGCATTTACCGGCACGTAACCAACACTAAGACTAAAGAAAGACTACAAAGTCGAATAAAAAACGTACCCCATAGCCTTAATACCAATGGCAAGTCTAGATCTCCTTTGCTATCTAAAGTAATTCTAGGAGTATAGACTATGTTTCCTTTTTAATACAGTATTTCGGCTATCAATTCATTCTGTTACATCTTTCTCACTATTAATCGTGTTGCGCTACACAATCCCTCCAATATATATAAGCTTATCAACAACATCAGAATATATCCAATTTATAACTGAAGCTCTGCTCAAATGTAGTCAACGATTATAGGCAATCGGGCGAAATTTGTAAAGTGATATTTTCTTGTTGGGTCCTCACCAATAGATTCCGCTGAATCATAACGAATATACTTTGCAATATCTAGGGGCAATGTTTTCAAAACAGTTAAGTTTATTATCTTTAACAAGAGCAACTACTTACACTAAAGTTGTACAAAAACAACTACACAAAAAAACAGAATCCTCAAAGAAAAAATGAAAATTTTGAAAAAACTAAAATGAGAAACAATATTCAAACAAAGACAAAATAAAAGCAAAAAAAAAAGAGGAGAAAGAAATGAGAAACCCTGCACCTAGTAATACGTCACACTCAATTTGTATAAAAACGACTACACACACTCGTGTTAAACAATAAAAGGAGAAAGATAAGACAAATGAAGAAAAAATGTATTGAACTCACATTGTACAAAAACAACTGCGTACAAATTAAAATTCTTATATACGCACAATTGCAATTGTCTATTAGGTGATAGTTTTAGTCGTTCAAAAATAATTCGAAGCTTGATGGTATATAAATTTCTATTGTATATATTGATATTCTAGCTACAGACAGTAACGGATCTACAAAACATTTTTTATGATTCACATTGTGTCAAGGCCCTAAATAAGTTCTTTTCGCTTACATCGATACGTTGCGAATTTACATATTTTTCTTCAGTATTACTTATATGACATTACAGTGTTAATCGAATATAAAATACAAACTTCTTTTGCTGAGGACATACTAAGATAATTTATACAGCTCTAGAACCAGGATACGATCTTATCCACATCTAAAGGCAAAGAGGCGTGACCCATTGGCTTATAAATGATTTGTCTTGGGAACACTTCATTAGCACCTAATTAACTTACCACATTCAGTCAAACTTACTCCTGTGCAATACAATCAGAGCTCACAGTCCCAATAGTGTCCTTCATCACGTTTCGAATTCAATCCAAGGGATGAAGACAATCGATATTATTTCGTTTTACTTGAAAGGACACCCCCTTGAAACCGTCACGTAGGCACACGTAAACGTAGACAAAGCACAATCCAATAACCGGCTAATGCACTGCAAATGATTCATTAGTATCCTGCCATGAGAGCCTGCTGTTAGTGGCATATCAGCGAGACAATATGAAGGTCATTTACTGTTTGTGAAGAGGCTACAATTTGTAATCCAATCGGACACAGGAGGACTCGGATTTAATGAAATGTGATAAATATGCAAGTCAACCACTTTAAAATCCTTTAAAATAAATTCCCCGTGCTCTTACTGCTAAAGCCAGAAAAGCCATTGATGTTTTGAAGGATATTTGATTTGTTTGCAGACAATTTACTTCAAGACATTCAAGAGGGTGTCGCCTTCTTAAAATACAAAATGCTATTGTTGGCGAGTGGGTACAAATCGTCAAGGAGTTCTCAAAGATAAGACTACGGTATTAGTTTTTCTTAGCTGAACGTTTGATCAATCAGCATCTTTTGGGCGACGTAAATAGTTGGCTCAACCTATTCAAAGACGTGGAAGGGTGATATTCAAAAGTTGGAATACAAATTAATAACGACGTCTGAGAAACATTTATATACCAGAAGGAATACCGGAAAAATGAACTCAGCATATTTGGTAATTTATCTTGATGTAGGGGAGTTCGACAAACGAAATCAGAAATCAGTTTGTGTCGAATAATATGGATAATGAAATGAGTACAATTGAAACTTATTTATTTAGGAAATATTAAACTTAATCTTATATTCAGTATATTCTTTTAGAACTGACTTAGTTGCAAAATTTCGATACCAATATTTTCTTAACAAGAGAAACGGAATGTCGCCATTGACTCTAGATTAATTCTTCGTAAAACTATTTCAATGAGTTCACACAAAATTTATACTTTGCCACAAAATGTGTTTTTATGTTTATTTTAGCCAATCGCGATGGTGCAGTTAGTAAAGAAGCAATACGCAGGTTCTACTGACAATACACTACTATAGTAAATTTAAATTTACTGCTTGTTATGATTATGGAGCCTGGAACTATTTTCAATAGAATGTCACAGTTTTTAGACCCCATTAGATTTGTTTATTAGTTAGATTAATAATATTAGTATTTAAAATATGAAGAGAAAAGTAATACATCCTGACTTAATGCCGAGCATGCTAACATATATATTAAACATCGAGTGGGAAATTAGTGGAGTACTTTGATGTATTATGTTTCGTCCTGATTAATTATGCTGCATCTACTGGGTTTCAAATTTATATGACTGTGTCGATTACAATAGATACGGCTTACAGAAATTACCATACCACAGCAAATAGCCACAAAAATGAAGAAAATAGTGTCAAATAAGGAAATAAATCGTCAGAGCCGTATACCATAGCAATAGGGTGGGCTGAAAAGTTTCCGATCTCAACGTGAAGATAGCGGGTGCCACGTTTGCTCACGTTAGACTAAAAACCTGTTCGAGTGAACATTTCTAACGAATTCTACGAGAACGTTGAACGGCCCCTCAATCTCTGCCCAAGATACGATGTGAAAATCGTTCTTGGTGATTTGAATAGATCAAGAGCCGGTTTTCAGACACTACGCATGTTCCCATGGCTTGCATGAGAACACTAATGACAATGGACTACGATTCATCGAACTGGCAGCATCAAAGAACTTGGTCGTTGCGAGTACCAGATTTCCGCGTAAAGACATCCACAAAGCCACCTGGGTATCACCCGATGCAGCCGCTCGCAACCAAATTGACCACATGTTGATAGATCGCCCCCACTCCCCGAGCTTGATGACGATACGAACGTACTGAGGTGTCGAGGTGTCGACTCGGATCACTATTTTGTTGGTACAGTTTCCCGAGCGCGGATTGCCTTACAGAGACGTATTGCATCCGCGGATCAGGTTCAGATCAATACGGGTGCCTCATGTAATGAGAACACCAGTGACACCTTTGGTCATGCACCAAGATTCGCCTTCGAAGAGCTCGACAAAGGGCGAGTAAGTCCTGGGGCCAGTATGTCGGGCGTAGAAGAGAAATGGACACGCCTTAAGAATACTGTCATTAGTACTGCCAACTCCATCTTAGGCAGTAGTCGTAGAGATCGGAACGACTGGTTTGATGATGAGTGCAAACTAGCGACTGAACGTAAGAATGCTACATACCGGGCAATGAAGCATTCTCATAGGACGCGGGTACGCGAGGAGAAGTACAAAGAACTCAGAAGATCTGAAAAAGTACTCCACAGAGACCAAAGCATTGTGTGTGTTGATGTGTGCGTTAAGAAATAATTCATCATCATCATCTTCGGCACTACAACCGGGAACCGGCCTTGGCTTTATTTAGCAAGTCCTGAGGCTTGTTAAATTTTCCATAATGATTTGTTTTTTCCGGGCAACGTCATTAGTCTTGCACCAGAGGCTCCCCGGCGCGGAATCGAACCCCGGTCTCTCGCGTGACAGACGGGTATACTAACCACTATACTATCGAGAAGCCCTAAGAAATAATTAGATAAATTAAAATAAACTAAATTAGTTAACAAAATTAGAGACCAAAGCATTGTGTGTGTTGATGTGTGTGTTAAGAAATAATTAGATAAATAAAAATAAACATAATTAGTTAAAACAATTTGAGACCAAGGCATTGTGTGTGTTGATGTGTGCGTTGGAGACCGTTAACACCAATAACACCCGACAACAGATGCCACGACCACCCACGACACACACCCCCACCAAATTTAGCAAGGGGTAAGTTAAGGTATTAAATTATAAAATAGGATCAATTGTTGTATATATAACAAAAGCAACTATTTTACTTTAACTCGATCGCCGATTTGAAAACACGTCCGCACTCGGTCACTGTGTATCGTTGTATTCAACTTATAGTGTTTAACGATTTAAAAAAAAAAAAAAAAAAAAAAACACTCCGCAAACATCACCAGGCGCACTCACTACAAAATTAAACTCAAACTAAATAACACCCAGATAACCTTCCAAAACTTTAAAATATCTGGGAATAACCTTTTCCAATGACCTTTCATTCTCCACCCACATTAAAAATACTTTACGTAAAGACACAATACAACTGAATCTATGTAGAAGAGTGATGTGTGAACGGTCCCTCCCACAAAGTCGCACTGCTCATCTATAAGCAAATCATCAGACCCACACTCATATATCTGTATCTACTGTGGTACTCGTATCATGTGTAGTATTCCAGAATACTACTGTCCTTATAACTATTAAGTTTAATACTGAATCTCATTATTTATCTAACACATCCTTAAAACATTCTCCTAACATATCTAACATTCTCATTTAATACATATCATAAATAAACATCCACAATATTCTATATCAAATCAATTTCAGTACATTTCATAACATGCCCCTTTTTTCATTTGAAACATGGCTCTTTGATTTTCGTTCAAAGTTTGTTCAAAAGTAAAAGTCACAGTAAAGTAAGTAATACTTTGATAAAATTGATTTTATTCAAATTATAATTTACAGTAGATTAGAACTCAAAGTTATATAAGAAGAGGGAAAATTTTATTGTAAAGTCAGTTTGAGAAATACAGAGTTAGAGAAAGTCAGTTGAGAAATACAGTTCACACAGTTAGAGAAAGTAAGTTGAGTTGAGAAACAAAAGGAGAAACAATAGTTGAGAGACGAGAATAAATACGAATTTTAATAAACGATAAAAACGTATAAAAGTGAAAGTAGATTAACCTTCGAATTGATTTGATAAAAAGGGAAGTGATATTTTAACTGCGTTATTTATAAACTATTTATCTGGCGAAATAACGGAGTTTGCGTTAAATAATAAAGAGAGAAATTCAAATTCTCACAAATTGCGATAGACTCGGCAAATAATGAATTATACTTAAAGAAAATAAAATAAAAGGTCCACGCTCTTCCCTCTAACGAGGAAGCACGGCGTCCCGGACCTATAACACATGTAACACCCATCCAAATGGAGAGGCTACGCACTTTCGAAGGGAAATACTTCAGGCTGGTCACTGGCCTAAACCGACAACCCAATTCTTACAAATATTACAATAACAGCTTGCTATACAATGCCGCTGATATTGACCGTCTCGATAGACGCTTCCTAGAGCTGTCTATCAAATTTATTGAAAACATCCCGAATAATCCCAGCCCCATAATAACTTCACTACTACGAATTCCTCTAGATAACAGGGCTCACTACCTGAATTGTCTCAACACCAGAACTCTCTTCGCCTTTGGAAGATTGGTTAATTACTCCAACGAGGTAGTGTACCATAGCACCGAGCTGGCACCCAATCAGTTCAGATACTGTAACATACAACCATTCTCCCACATTCTAGGTTTTAACGAACAACCGGAGAGTGTTACCCCACCCGAGACCACTAACTGACCATATCTCACGCCAACCTACCTCCTTAATCTTCAATTATAATGTTTAAGAAAACAATTAAATCCAAGCCTTGGTTTGACGATGAGTGCAACCGCTCGAAAGATCCACCAACTGATTAAAACAATATGGGACAAGGAAGTCATTCCGGAAGAATGGAAAATCTCAATAGTCGTACCCATGTTCAAAAAAGGTGACAGATCTGACTGCAAAAATGCAGAGGAATATCATTGCTCCCAACCACATACAAAATATTAACAAATGTCATACTGGCAAGAATCACACCGTACGCAGAAGAAATATTGGCAGACTACCAATGCGGATTACGTCGGGACCGGTCAACAAGCGACTAAATGTTCACAATAAGCCAACTACTAGAAAAGAAGTGCGAATACGGAGAGACGGCTCACCAACTATTCGTTGAGTTCAAAAAAGCCTACGACTCAGTCGCAAGGCAAAGACTCTACCATATTGTAGTTGAGCTGGGAATCCAGAAACAATATGCCGCCCTCACTCAAATCTGCATGAACGAAAACAAAGGGCGAGTTAGAATAGAAAACCACCTCTCAGAACCATTTGAAATCCGGGACGAACTAAAACAGAGAGATGACCTATCACCGAGTCTTTTTGATCTTGTGCTCGAGTATCTCATCAGGACGGTACAAGACGACAACATGGCCGGATCATCTATTAACGGGGTCACACAAGTGCTCGTATATGCGTATGACATCGCCGTTTTGGGCGATAATCTAGAAACTGTAGATAAAAACAGAGAAATCATCATGCAAGCGGCAAAAGAGGTGGGCCTATAAATAAATGAAGACAAAACAAAATACATGAGTATGGCGAGAGCAGATGGAACTCAGAGAACACATATAAACGTCAGAGGCAAGATATTTGAAAAAGTTAAAGAATTTAAATATCTGGGAACGATACTGACGGACAGTAACGAAATGTCGAAGGAAATTAACAAAAGACTACATTCCGGTAACGTTAGTTTGCACGCAGTCAGTAAACTGCTGAAATCCAAACTGCTATCACGTAATATAAAGGTCCGTGTTTATAGAACCATAGTCATGCCGATTGTTCTATACGGATCGAAACATGGGCTCTCACAAAACGGGAAGAAAACAAATTGCGCGTATTCGAGAATAAAGTTTTGAGGGGTATGTTTGGAGGTAAATATGACAAGGAGGCAGGATTATGGGGGAAACTCCACAACCACGAATTGGAAGAGCAAACTTACAATGCGAATCAGGTCGCGTAGGTTGAGAAGGCCCGGACATGTGGCGCGAATGGGCAACGATAGGGCCGTGCGCAGAATTCTTGACGGTAGACCAACGGGAAAGAGACCGGTAGGACGGCTGCGACGGAGATGGGAGGACGATGTTAGGTTTGGCCTAGAGGAGATCGGATCAGATGGTCAAGTGTGGAAGGAGAGTGCACAGGATACGGAACGATGGCGGAGTCGAGTCGATGAGGTCATGAACTTCTGGGTTCCTACAGGAAAATAAATAATAATAAATAAATAAATTAGATTAGATTAAATTAAAAAATAAAAACCCTGGTTTCGGACCTTTTGCAAGAAAACAGTCAATATTAACAGGGCAATTGAAAAGTCCCCGGCCCTCCATAGTAAAACACATTTTTTTGGCAAAATTCGTTTTTTTTTTTTATTCAACATAATTCCCTTCGAGGGTGATACACTGATTATAGCGACCCTCCAACTTTTCGATACCTTTTTTTGTAGTACGATTTGTCCTTTGCTTCAAAATAGGCCTCAGTTTCGGCGATCACCTCTTCATTCGACGAAAATTTCCTCCCAGCGAGCATTCTTTTGAGATCTGAGAACAGGAAATAGTCGCTGGGGGCCAGACCTGGAGAATACGGTGGATGCGGAAGCGATTCGAGGCCCAATTCATGGATTTTTGCCATCGTGTTCACTGACTTGTGAAACGGTGCATTGTCTTGGTGAAGCAGCACTTTCCTTTTCTTAAAATGCGGTCGTTTTTCGGCGATTTCGTCCCTCAAACGGCCCAATAACGCTGTGTAATAGTCGCTGTTGATGGTCCTTCCTTTTTCAAGATAGTCAATGAAAAATATTCCGCGCGCATTTCAAAATACAGACGCCATAACCTTGCCAGCCGACTGTTGCGTTTTTCCACGCTTTGGGGCGGGTTCATCGTGTGCAGTCCACTCGGATGACTGTCGATTGAACTTCGGAGTGAAATGATGGAGCCATGTTTCATCCGTTGTCACATATCGACGCAAAAACTCGGGTTTATTACGCTTGATCATCTCCAAACACTGCTCCGAATCATCAACTCGTCGTTGTTTTTGGTCAAAAGTGAGCTCGCGCGGCACCCACTTTGCACAGAGCTTTCTCATACCCAAATATTCGTGAATGATATGATGTACACATTCAGTTGATATCTTTAGAGTGCCTGCTATTTCATTCAATTTCAATTTACGGTCATTCAAAATCATTTTGTGGATTTTTCTAATGTTTTCGTCGGTAACAACCTCTTTTGGGCGTCCACTGCGTTCACCGTCTTCGGTGCTCATTTCACCACGTCTAAGCTTAGCATACCAATCCTTGATGGTTGATTTTCCTGGGGCGGCGTCTGGAAACTCGTCATCAAGCCAAGTTTTTGCTTCAACTGTATTTTTTCCCTTCAAAAAGCAATATTTTATCAACACGCGAAATTCCTTTTTATCCATTTTTTTCACAATAACAGAAGTTGCTTCACTCAAAATACTATAATTCACAAACTAATGATCCGTCTGTCAAATTTATACACGCGTCTTTTGAAGGTTAGGGCTAACTAAAAATCATATGGGTTTAATTCTAGTGCCGCCATCTATGTGTCAGGTCGGGGACTTTTCAATCAACCTGTTAAAACACATACTACTCAAATAGTTATTCACACATTCAGTTATGTTTGAATAATGTGAAATGTGGACATGTAAACAATTGTATCACTAGAATTATAAGTTAGATGCAGTACTTAATGTAAAAATGTATTATTGGTCAAATAAACACAGTATGTTAAAAAAAAAAGTGTGTGCTGTGTCACGTGTGCATCATCCTTAAAAGTAGCAATTTCAGTCATAGTGGACGCAAAGTCCATTATGAATCACGCTCCGATGACTATCACCTTGAAAACGGTGAAGATTCTTCTAAAAGCAATGACATCTACACACAAAAAAAAACAAAGGAGAATTAAAACATACAACGAACAAAGAGGAAGGTCAACGAACCCTAATAACAATCTAATTTAGGTATCAAAAATAAAAGAATTAAACTTAAGGAGTTCTTTTATTGATTTAACATACCATCATAAAGAAGTTTTATATCACTTTGATGTTCGATGCTTCGAAAAATGATAACACTTTAGTCCTTATTGTAAGAATATTCAAACTGTTCATTATTAAATCCAAATGCCTACTTCTTTTTATTGGCACATTTTCAGACAGCATTTTAACGTCAGTCAGCAAAGAATGATTTTGAAAAAGAAAAAAGTGAAATTATATCGCAAATTTCCGACCCCACCTATTTGTTGTTTCAAGTTTAAATTATTAAACAGGAATTCTATCTATTCTCTAGACGACACACGGCAATCTATCTCATCATCTATCCATAATCCTTAAAGATCTCTTAATATAATCAAATAACCCCAATGAACGCCAATCCACACAGCACAACACACCTCTGACAGGTTTAATTAAATGTTCTAATTAATTATTATTTAAAAGGTGTCAACTGTCTACACGTGATTAAACCTTTTCACTCAAAATACACATCGTTTTTATTTACCCACCTGATGCGATCATTTCATTCCCAAGGCAGAATAAATCCGAGAGCACAAAGACCTCTGGTAAAGTAAAAAGGCGACGACGTCGCCAGTCGACTGTGTTTATACCACAGCTGTATAATCATTTCTAATCTAGTTTTGCTTAACTATGCACTAAACGGCTGACCGAGCCCTTAAACACACACTCTTCTCATTTAAACAAAATTAGTTTTAATCAAGACATCCTGCTGACAATCTCGCACTGGACATATGTCCTTCAAGCGATTAACGTTGACAATTGTTTGTAGAAGCGAAAGTTATGGAAATTGTTTCAAGGATTTTGGTATATTCGTCACAAATGAAAATGAAATCATCAAAATAAATGACTATTAAAAGTCCGGCCGGGCGAAGAAATGAGAGTCCAAAAATGAACAGGTTCAGGAGTGAGAACGGGGATAAGCAGCATTAATCCCTTGGATTGTCACAAATTTGATTTTCTTTGGAGGAGAAGATGAAGAGCATAACTTTGGCCTAGAATACCGATAAAATGATAGATTCATGTCCTTGAATAATTTGAAAAGGAAGAGAAAATGATTTTATTTTTAGCATACTTAAAAATAAATTAACAAACCGCCCAAGGAGCAGGCTTTCGAACGAGGACAGTTGGTGTTTGCCAAAAAGGCAAGTTAAGCGATGTCAAATCATTTACCATAAAATAAGGCGCAATATCTAAATATATTTCAAAGTGGCTTTTGGAATTCGATAAGGAATATCGCAGCTGTCTGTTATGGACAGCTTAATGCAAGCTATACGCGAAAACCTATTATAGTGAAGGCCGGCATCTGCTTGCTATGGATAGTAATCATGTTTCTGGTACATTTCTTAAATCCTCCCTCGTCATTGTTTTTTTTTTACGCCCTTTTTGTATATGACTTCTACCCCGAAAGGAACGATTGTTATGTTTTTGTCTGTTCAGTTATACAGCAATTTAGGGCTCATAGTTTTAGCTACTAACGTTTTTGACTGGTGATAATTAATCCCTTTCCGCTGACAAGGTATATCATACATTATGGAAAGGTCGGACAGCCAGGAGTGATTGCCAAAATATACTAATTATGGACACTGACTTGTTTGTTTGTTTGCAGACGCATTTATTCACAAAGCCTTTTTTTATGTTTTACAATTTTAGTCTAAATGCTAAACCTATCTTAATAATTTTACTACATAATGTAATTTACTGGCTCTTCAAAAGCACTCTAAATTATACAATATTATATGCTTAATTTATGCCTTTCAGCTTACATTTGCTTTTATTTATTCTTAATATAATACACATACATTATAAAAAAATAAATTATTATCTTAGAGGTCTACCTCTTCTTCTTTTAGAGGCATTATGACAAAAATGTAAAGATTTTTTTTTTTTTTTTTTTGGAGGATGCAAAAATTTTAAAAACAAAATAATAAGTGCTTAATGAAAACAAAAAAGATAAAATAACAAAAATTAACGGGAAGGAGGGCAAAGGAAAAGGAAGGGAGGAAGCTGCGCCAGAGCTGAATATTATATCTGAGGACGTGAAGTCCTTTCTTCGTTTTGGAGCCACCACCAGTTGGGGTTGGTTCGGTCTTTTATTGATTTATCTCTTTCACTGATCACCATACTGAATCGAAGTCGGTCTGGCCTATTAGAGATATCGCTATTGTGGACAATTCGTTTATCCCTAGCACCACGGAAAGCGTGGTATATAATAGGTATTCCACCCGCATCTTGGATTAGACCTTTTCCGTCCAAGAAGAGGAACGCCTCTGGGGGAATGAACCCGTTCTGGAGGGTACTCTCCAGATACATATCGTTCGGATAATATGCTCCCGCGATAAGATTATTTACACTGCACATTGCCCTTGCAATGTGGGCACGAATAATTTTTATAATGAAGTTGTCTATCCTAGTTATACCTGATTTATCATACAGGGTTTTATTAGGGTAAAATTTCTGGTATCGTCACTCTGGTGTTCTATTAAGTCCGAGGCAGGAACGCAAACACTGTCTCTCGAACACGCGAATCTTTTCCATGTAGAATGGGGATATATTGTACCATATTGGACAGCCATAGGCCAACACTGGTCGGATGAATGCCGAATATGAGATTATTTTAACTTTTGGATTGAGAATGCTGCTTCGGAATAGACTTTTTGTGGCAACAAATGCGTTTCTTGCTGCAGAGAGAGTGACTGCTATATGCTTGTCAAAGTATAAATACTGATCAAGCCAAATACCGAGATATCTGACTACAGTTTTCACTTGTAGTGGGAGATTATTATTCCCTACGATAGAGAAGTTTTTCCAATTGTACTTTGTATCCTGAGAGGCACTGGAGAGAGGTGTCCTGAAAAGGATAGTCTCGGTTTTGTGGAAATTAATTTTTAGTTTCCAGTCATTACAAAAACGTTTTATTTTATTGAAGTCGTCCTGGAGAAGTCTATTGATGACATCTATTTTCTCTCCTGTTCTATATACCACAATGTCGTCTGCGTATGCAATGGCATTGTTAAGCTTACCCACTAAATCACTGGTGTAAATATTAAACAGAATGGGAGAATTCACCGCCCCTTGTTGTAAACCGTTTGTAATTTTGAAGGTCTTGCTTGAGAATATATCTCCGCATTTTACCACAAACTGCTTGTCCCCTATCATTTCGTAAATGTTGTACAATAGATAATGAGGCATTCTCAGGTTTTCTAACTTATGAAGAAATCCTTCTAACCACACGGTGTCGAAATCCTTTTCAAAGTCAACTAAGCAGGCACCTTTGCATTGGCGCTTTGTCTTGTTCCATTGTATGTCGGAAACAAGCTTTGACGCGGCATGCACCGTACTATGTCCCGCTTTAAAGCCAAACTGGTTGTTGGGGATGATTTCATTTTCATCACACCAGTTCATCAGTGCTTTGTTTATGATCTTCTCGAAAACCTTGCTGATATTTGGCAGCAAGCTAATCGCGCGAAGGTTGGTTGGATTGGTCCTGTCTTTACCCTTTTTAGGGATGGGGGTGGACTATTGCAGTTTTCCAGTGGGTTGGATAGTATGCCTTATTTAGGGCGTTGTTGAATAGTGTAGTGTAGATTTTTACTGCTTCAGGAGGCAAATGTTTTAAAACTACATTTGGTATGCTATCTATCCCAGAAGACTTTTTGCTTTTGATTGACTTAAGGATGTTCGTAAGTTCATCCTTTCTCACAAAAATATTCATATTCTGATTACTCCTGGGGGAGTCCGCTCTGTTATTTTCACTGAATGTGGTAAAACTACGGTTTTGGTTCCGCCAGGTACAAATTTGGTTTCTCAGTGCGCTGTAGGTCTGGAATGCGTTGTTTTCGAGGATCGTATTGGAGTGAGTGGATTCGTTCACTCTGTATACTGCCTCGAAACATGCACCAATTGAGTTCACTTTGTCTTGCGGGTCTTCGACTAATATTACTTCTTCGTTGGAGTTGATATGCTCCAGATTGAGTCCTGAGTTCAGCATTGCTTGACAATTCTCAGGAGTCCGTGGGACTCGCAAATATGGAATGTCATTGTGATCTTTCTTTCGAAAAGTTTTATTGATTTGTGAGAACATATTCGACCCGCTAGCTTGAATGGCTTGTATTTTGTTCTTCCACTCTTCATTTATTCTTGAACGGTAATTGTCACGGATCAATTTTTGGAGATTTTTGATTAGGGACTTAAGTGTTCTTATTTCCTGACTATTTGGGTCGCTGAACTGTCTATAAAGTCTTTTCAGCTTTGAGAGCATAATGCTCTTTTGCTTATACAAAGCGTCAATTGCTAATGTCCTGTACTTATTAGTATAACCGTCGGTATGGGGAACTTTAGGTATGGAACGATTCATTGCATTGGTAATAATATCGTCCAATGTTGTTAAGTAATGATCGATTTCGTCGTTATGGAGGTTTCTAATAGTCGGTGGGTCTATGGCACTGTTACGAAGTTCTTTTTTTATTAATCGATCAAAGCGTGACCAGTGAGCTTTTCGAAAATTGAAAGAGTGGATCTGGTCGAACTGCTCTAGTGAATATTGTTCATTTGGGACTTCAATTACGACTCCAAATCCGTAGTGATCGCTATCGTAATCGATTGTGCGAAGACAGTTTCGCCTAGTTAGATCTGTGCCTGGCAAGTTTATTCGATCGTCTATCATAAGTAAATCCAGAAATGAATTTCCTTTAGGATAAGACGGTGTACTTGTGGCGTACAGTTCTAATCTGCGCTCGATAGCATTCATTTGCCACCAATCATATAAAGCATTGCCTCTTGTGTTCGTGGTTAAGTTACCCCAAGCACTATGCTTGGCGTTGAAATCACCCGCTATTAGGAAATAGTTGTTTTCCGAGTCTAATTTCAGGTGTCGAAATAGCATATCAATTTCATTGATAAATTGCTTACACTGGGTAGCTTGAGGGGCATAAATGGAGACCACATACAGGTGCTTTTGACTTCTCAACGGAATTTCTATTATGCAGACTTCCAGCACCTGAAATTTGTGTACTTCTGTACTATAAATTACCTTATGATAAAGACCTCTTTTAATTAAAACTGCAACCCCACCCCCCTGAGTAGAATGTGGCCTGTCACGTCTGGTTATCTTATAGTTTTTATAGACAATTTTGTGCCTTTGGTTTAGCTTAGTTTCACTAGCCAAAAGTACATCAGGGGATTCGACTTCAAGCATGTTGCCTAGATTATCTCTTCTGTCTATGTGTATTAGTGAATTTACGTTTACCGAAATAATTTTTAGTTTTAGTTCAGTTAGAGGGTTGAAGATTTTGATGGAAGGAGTTATTTGAAAACACAGCCGAACAGAGCATATCTATTCGGGCCATTTGTTCCGTCACTATTTTTTGAAAATTAGCAAATTGTGTTTGCATGGCCGATATCAAATTTAATATCTCAGGTTGCGCATCTACTGCCGGTATTTGCCCATTGGTATGTGAGGATTCCACGGGGACTCGTTGCATAGAATTGCCCGTGATTTGTGCATATGTTACACGCGGGGCAACGAAATTATTATAAGAACGAGTTTTAATTTTTTTCTCTTCTCCCACTTGCTTTTGTTTTGATACCCACTTTAACTTCATATGTTGAAATTTGGGACAACCTCTAAAATTTGCCGTGTGTATGGACACTGACTCGTCAGTTCGAGATGAAGAATACGTTTTGATGATACATTATAAAATAAATATCGCAAATTTCTCACAAAACAACAAACTTCCCCAAATATACAAGAACAAATTTTTTAAAAAAATATTACCTACATCATATTGTAGACTTGCTTTGCCCACCAGTTCAAGAGTCTTTAAGATACTCGTACTTGTGATAGAAAACCGACGTGATGAAATAATCCTGAGAGGCAGGATCATGCAACATACCTGTAATTGGGTTTAATTTTCGTAAAGGCCTCAGGTCCTAAGCTTGAAAAACATGGAAGATGATATATCTGCCGGGTTTCGGGTTTCAGTGTTCGAATTGTCCGACACAAAAAACCAAAACACGAGGGCAGTTTGATAAGTCAGTGACTTTTTGACTAAAAGATTTTTTTTTCGGCAAATAATACTAATAAGCTAGTGATACTAGTTTGTTGGAAAAGATACCCTTATTTAAGACGGCAATCCTTATAGTGGTGTTTGTCTTGAAATATTTGCGTGTTTCTGGAGTTGGTGCGGCGGTGATAATTTGACAATAACTGTCGAATTGTCTTGAAATGTTTGCGTTCTTTTGTAATTGATGCGAAGGTTAGAATTTAAAACGTAACTGTCGAATTGAATGAATTATTGCAAACAGAATGCAGTTCCGTTAATTGACTGGAACCAAGAATTTTGCTTAAAACTTTTAATATTTGAGTCTAAATATTTAAAAATAAAATAGGAATGAGATTTTTGAAAAAGGACATTCGATCAACTTCTTACTGAATCCTTACAGTCTTACATAATGAGGTTTGATTCGATTTTTTCGGGTGTATCTACAGTTAGTGTGGAGGTTAGAATTTAAAAAATAACTGTCAACAAATTTGCGACATTACGAAGGTAATCGAAACTGATGCAGTATGTATGAACCAAATAAAGGAGAGAATGTTCAGTTGTTCTTGAACAGTTGTAAATTGTAGAGCTTCAGAAACACTCGCACCGGTTGGACATTCCACGGCCTTCCCGCTCTGTAATGAAATTTAATTTTGATAAGAAGATGTATTGTATATGCCGCCCATGGCTGAATCGCAAATTGATGTGTGGCGTTTCCCACTAACGCCATTGCTTACCTCTTGCAGGTACAACACCAAAATTGCTTCCTAGAGCATCTAAAACCCGAGAAAACAAGTATTATGGTAGTTCTGTGGCGGTTCCGCCAAACCCCACTGACTACTTACCTAAAGAACCCCCATCCCTACAACCCAGTCTGCATAAACTTTCGCTAATGCAACCCAGTCTGCATAAACTTTCGCTAAACAACCCAAGCAGCTGCATATAATTAGCGCAATCGCCGCTGAAGCCAATTTCTCTAACTCGCACCATGTGCAAACAAAAGAACGCTGTCCTTTAAAGGTTTTCCGGCGATACCATAAACAATTCACATCGTTTGTGGTATCCCAAATACAATTTCCTGTAAATAAGCTAGAATCAATTAGCACCATGTGCATGGGCATTGCGGCTATCGTTACAGCTGCAATGCATAGCTTAGACAATGATCTACCCGATCTCTTTGCCTTCCCATATTTCTGGATCTGTTTCTCATGACTAGCGGCATTGAACAAACAGAAACCCCATTTAGCATCCAATAAGATTCGGCTTGTTTACTTAGCCGAACTCGCATCTCATTGATGTACATCATTCCTTTTCTGGTTTTCAGATTCTTTCCCATGGCCTTGTGTATGAAACAACCAATGTGATCTTCACTCACACATACACATACATTGCCAAGTCTTTCTTCCTTGTTTTCACCACGAGAGAAACACTTTCTCTCTCGGGAAAACTCACCCCATGAGCGAGTCGGCTCGCTACGAGCCGTTTATCGCTGAGTCAAATTACATCCACAGACCAGCACCGTCGTTGCCGCTCCCGCTCTCCGTCACGTGGCGGAAAAGCGTAGGTCGTGTGAAAAGGTAGTGTTTCACCGTGTTTAAAATTCATAAAAAAATCAATTAAATAGTAATAATAAGTTAAGTTCATAATAGTTTACAATCCAATGTGCAAAGGTACCTTTTATTGTTTGTTTTGTTTTAGCAACCGTTTTAAATAAATAAACACATCAATAACATTAAAACAGTGAGTTTTATTTTCTTTCCTCCTGGTGGACGGTTTGTCATGAAGTTTTGTTTCCTTATCGTATATCTTTGGTGGACACTATTGCTGCGGCTGAACTTTCGATTAGTGATGGGGGGTGAAGTGAATCAGCGACGTAGGCCGGTGCAACATACTTCCTCCCCACAGTTCCATAGAACGCCATTACTTACCTTACCATTATCTACTCAAAGGTGCCTTCTAAACCTAAAACTAATACCATTCGCTAATGCAATAGCATTAGCATCTACAAACATTTCCACCGGGGGCATGCTTGCATTCAACGCATCATTTTCCTGAAATGCAATTCGGTTACGACATCACGTAACCGACAAAAATCCCGGAACATGCCAAAGCACATATCTAACAAAGTACTTTGCCACACACGTGCATGGCATCCTTGTTCTATCGGCGAAACATCGGTCGATCGTTCGAACGAGAGGCACAGCATACCACACCGCTGGCTACCGAAGGGAATCGAGTGTTGCATAATGTAAACACACACGACAGATCGACCCTTCGACGACGCCAGCGATGTGTGCACGACCGTCGTGGTGCTATACGCAGTAGCCGATCGAATAAACATCCCAATCCCTGGCAATATGAATTTTTGCCCAGCTGCAAAGCATTGCTTATGTTGTTTTCCCTCTAGTGAATTGTTCGATCCTCGGTTCGCAGACTCATGGACACACATCAAGAGCGACCGAAGTGGTCGTCGTGTGTGTGTTTCGCGCCCCTTGCTGGGACCAATGGAAAATCTTTACCTATTGGTCACCGGTACGATGGATGAAAATTAATAATTTGTCTCTTCAAAAGAAGTAGTCAGTGTTATTATAGATTCCGTGGAGGCAAGTCGTGTCCTCCACGTAAACGTAAATAAATACGGAGTCTGAGTCCAACAACTGACGGTGTATGAGTGTTCGGTAAAAGAGTCTGAAGATATCTGGAGTTGGAGTCGGTCGTGTTTTGGAAGTTGTGCACAAAGCGTTCTTTTTCTGTGTTACCTAAACAAAAACCGATCGTTACTTTTGAATAATTTAAGACTTATTATTTCTCTTGTGATTCGAAATCACAACGCCTTTACCTACCACCTATCCCGAATACCCACTTCCATTTATCCATACTTACCTTTATCCATACTTACCTTTTTCATCCTACATACATTCCCCTCCGAGAGGATCGCATGGGCAACAGACTAAGTCTAAACGTAATCTGTCGCACATTGACCTAACTACCAACCCATTTATTAGCACAACAATCGAGTTTGTGTTTGGCAAATAAAATACCGCATGTGTGCAATTCTCGATTGGCCACTGCATAAAAAGGCGGTGCATCTTGATTTCGGCCCCCAGTTAGTGATTGACCAAGTAGTAAATCACAAGCAGTCAATAAGAAGCAACCAGTCAGTAGCAGTTGACAAGCCACCAAGCGTTAAATAAAATAATATCAATAAACCAAAGAGATCTATTAATTCGGCCCGGAGGTAAGTACCTAATTACGGTAACCACTAAATTAAATATTGCTGGGTACCGGCAGCACGCCCGGTTTACCCAACATTACCTTTAAGTTTCTGTGAATAACTAAAGACTCATTATCACCTTTAAGTTTTGTGAATAATGAAAGACTTAGTATTATCTTTAAGTTTCTGTGAATAATTAAAGACCTATTGTACACTTAAGTTTTGTGTGAATAAATGAAGAACTAAAGAACTATTGCGTACGTTCAAATTTCATTCTGTGATCATCAGAATTCTCACACTTCTCTTGGATTGCTTACGTAAACAATCGAGTGTATGTTTTCTTTTAGGCGATCATGGGATAATGGTAATTACCATTGTTTACTTAGCCCAATGGGAACAGCATTTTCGTTTATTGTTGTTGCCCCGCAATGGACTTTGTTTAGGCGAAGTACATTGCGGCAGGGACGAAGGTTTTGCCGACGGATTGGTTTTCCGGCAATTCGCTTATCGCCGTAGATGTGATGTTTGTCGACATCTGGTGCAGCTGTGCCAACTGTTTGTGTATATCCAGTTGATGGACCGATACACAATTTCTGTGCTGGGTCATGTCCTTCGATCGCCGTGCAGGCGTGGGAAAATTGGTCGGACTTGTGGCCCATGTATCTGTGGATACGTGGGGTTGTTGACCCCAGGATGAATGTTACCTTTTATTTCACCTGGAAAGGAGGACTTTTGAGGCCACGTGTCTGTGGGTACGTGTAGTTTGGATATAGGTGAGGATGTTACTTGGTGGAACGACGACATCTCGACCTATAGTGGTTTGTGTGGTTCGTAGAACCGCCACAGTAATATTTGTAAAAAAAGGCAAACGTCCATACCTTCGAGGTGCTGCGTTGTCAATAAATAGGCATGCTCATATATGAATGCTGTCGAATAGGTCGAGGATATGGTCAGGAGTAGAACTCCAAATATTTAAGCTTTATTTGAATGCGGATCTAATTTGGGATTTGTAGAGGAGACAAAAATAAAAATTCTTTTAGCCATGAACAAATATATCAGTCTCTTTGAGTCGCATTTTGTGAATTTTGAGACAAGTTTGCACCATAATAAATTCCCACTGGCCGTGAAACCGAACCAATTTATGCCTTCCTTAAGTTTGATGACACGGGCGCTCGTCATAAGCTGTGACCCTGACGGTCCGCTTTCTTTCTATTTATGGGTCGTCAGGACCACAGGTTATGTCGAACGAACCGGTCATAGAACCTAAGGAAAGTATAAATTGGTTCGGTGTCACAGCCAGTGAGAATATCGTGACACAAACATGTGTTTAATTACCTTATGTACCTTCTTCGCGTCCAAGTTAACGAGATTGATCTCTCCCCAGTGCACGATGCTATCTACATCCAAATTCTGGGAGTCGTCCTTTTGCATACCAAATGGATCTATGTTGATGAGTTATCAACTAACCGTTCGAAAATAAAGAAATTAGCGAGTTAGTGGTTATTGGCGTAAAACTGAATATTATGTTAATTATTGACACTAATGAATCTTTAATTGAGAGTCTAATAAAAACTGATTATAACTCTCGTGGACTATTTTGTTGTGTGTTTACTTTGCCATAGATTTGACCTACGGAACTAGACTGATGATGGCCGTAGGCTGGTCCTTGAGATTCACTGACTGATTGTCGAAAACCAAAAAATACAACAACAAAAAAGTCGGCGAGAGGCTTAAGCGAATCAAGGATGTTGGGCTCGGTCTCGAGATATCTGAAAAATCAAAGGATGGTGTGGACAGGTTTAATTCAAAGGTCTCTAACTACTTGAATGGAAGGATGTTGGGACAGAATTCATACCAGACCAGTAGGTCTTGAGTGCGGGAGAAAACGCAGATTACGTTTTTGGTGTCTGATATTCTGTGGTTTGGTCGGTGTGTGTGTGTGTGTGTGTGTATTTGTGCCGCCTTCTACTGTGCGTGCGTGTGTGTAGTGCGTTAGCAGTAGATCCTATGGGATGGGTCCAGGAATCCTCTATTATAGAGGGAAATGTTGTTGGAAAGGGTGCTGTTTACGCCCGATGCGTTTACCAGGCACGAGCAACGACAAATGTTTTATCGAAACGAAAGAAATAAATACGGCTAATGACACATTTATGTGTTTATGTGTATTTAAAACGAACTTTACAAAAAATGATTATTTTTAATATAAACAAGAATCGAACGAAAAAATCCGTTTTACAACGAACGAAAAACGAATTTCACAACGAATAACAAAACTAATTAGCATATTTGCATTGACAGAAAAACAAAGTTGTGACAAACCAAAAAAGTGCTGCCAAACATTCAGGTACTTATAAAAACTATAAAGAATTATTAGCTAACAATTATAACAATTAAGGAATTTTATAACAAAAGTATTATAAAGAATTTGCTACTAAATCATAACAATTAAGAATTAAAATATAAATTAAATTATTTAAGAAATTGAAATAACTAATTTAAGCATGCTGCGACATGCCGCCCGCCTTGAAGCGTCAGGTTCAACTTGCTGTGGAACTTCCGTAGTCGGCAGGATATTCGATGGGAAGAGGGCACAGCTTCTTGACGCACCGATCATAAAAAACCACCTTTTATACGGAGGGTGACTACTCGTACAATTCCATCCTTGCCAGGGTGGATAGTCACGACTCGACCAAGGGCTCATCTCAAGGGCGGTAACCTTTCATCAAGCACGAGTACTAATGCTCCTTCCTTCAGTTGAACCTCCGGGCGTCGTGATTGAGCGAACTGAATTAGCTGCTGTAAATACTCCTTGTGCCAACGCTTCCAGAAATGTTGCCTCAGTTGCTGAGCGTGATGCCAGGCGGATAGGCGATTAACGGGCGTATCTGTCAAGTCGACCTGTGGAAAAGAAGTTAAAGGGCTACCCACTAGGAAATGAGCAGGAGCCAAAGGTTCTAGATCATTGGGATCAGAGGACATGGGTGATATGAGACGGGAATTCAATATGGCTTCCACTTCGACAACATACGTCTCTAATTGCTCATAAGTAAGCAATGCATCACCTACTGTCCGAGTTAGATGATGCTTAAATGATTTGGCGGCAGCTTCCCAGATTCGTCCAAAGTGTGGACCTCTTCGCGGTATGAAGTGCCAATCAATTCTCTGACCACTGCAAAAGCTAATTAAGGCATTTTGAAGCTCTTTGGAATTGAGCAGATTATAGAGCTGATGGAGTTCGTTTTTAGCCCTGACAAAGTTTGTTCCATTATTAAAATGGATTTCGACTGTTTTTCCCTGTCGTGAACGAAAGCGCTTTAGGCTCGCGATAAAATCATCGGTGGATAATCCACCGACTAGTTCCAAGTGAACCGCCTTTGTACACGGGCAGGCGTACACCCCTACGTAAGCCTAACTGACAACGAGAAACGAAAACTATTTAGCATATTTGCATTGACAGAAAAACAAGTGGCAAACCAAAAAAGTGCTGCCAAACATGCAGGTACTTACACAAACTATAAAGAATTATTAGCTAACAATTATAACAATTAAGGAATTTTATAACAAAACTATTATAAAGAATTCACTATTAAAGTATAACAATTAAGAATTAAAATATAAATTAAATTATTTAAGAAATTGAAATAACTAATTTAAGCATGCTGCGACAGGTGCTTTCTTCAGTTTTGTACTGAAGAAGAAATTCTGGAGGTCGGATCGGAAGAAATCGAAAGAGAGAAGAGTCAAGAACGCACGACTCCTGTACAGGTAGGTTCTTGGTGTTCTGAGTGCTTTCGATGTACTAATTGCAGCAAGTACCCGCCGATAGGGGCAATGGAGGCACCTTCGTATAGGTGAGAGTTCGGGTAATGGCGACCGTCAGGGCTTCTAGAGTGGTTGGTGCATCTTCTGAAGAGTTTCCTGTCAAAATGTCGAAGTTTTTCCATTTGGGCCGAAGATACACAAGACCATATGGGAAAGGCGTACGATATTCCAGATCGGATTAGCTGCTTATAGCAGAGAACTTTAACTTTGGTGTCAACTTTGTTGCTCCACTTTAAAATGCTGTGTAGTTGCTTAGACCGACCGAGAGCCCTTAAAGAATATGGGTCATATGTTTGATGAAATTTATTTTTGGGGTATAAGTGACCCCGAGATATTTTATCCCGTCCTGTGGTCTAATTGTAGTATCTCCCATTTGTATTCGAATATTCTGTGAATATCCAAAAGCAGGTTGGGAGTGTTTACTTTGCTTTGGATGGATTAAATCGAATTTTCCATCGACTGCAATACTGATACAGTTCGTCCAGGGGACGATTGAGTTGTTTTATTGCTAGTTTAGGACTTCTAGATGACGCGTACACTAGGACGTCATCCTCATAGCATATCTGGTTTACTCTCCCATCCACAGGACGAGAAATATCTAAGATGTAGGTATCAAATAGGATGGGACCTAGAATGCAGCCCTGTGGTACACCTGCGGCGGCGTTGACAGTTCGTGATATCTTTCCATTCACTCGAACTTGAAAGGTTTTGTTTCGAACGATGATACTACACGCCGTTCCACTAAGACTACTGTTCAGTTATTTAAAAACGAGACCTTCGATCTGGTATGTAATTATCGCGCCAAATTGGAATCAATTTTGAGTTCAGCACTTAGTTATTATACCTTCTGATTAGTACCTGGTTATACGGATACTTACTGCATCTTTTCCTGAGTTTACTTTTAACTACGACTTTCTTTAACAACTCTCACGACATCCAATATTTAAGTCTGTTAAGTATCGTTAACCATTGCAGAAAATTAGAAGGCGAAGTAGATGCCTTGTGGGGTTCGTATTACTCATACACCTTTACGGGCGTGGGTTCAGTAACACTCTCACTGAAAATCGCAACCAGCGAGCACCACAAAAAGAAATAAAACACGCTATTGTTGTTGGTAAGTTGTTCTTATTTTATTGATTACTTCACTATGTTTCTAATACTGACAGGGTCACTTTACAACACAATTCTTATAATGAATCGTAGTGGTCATGGGTGCCGACCTAAGGAACCGATTACGCTGGTGAGATACGGCAATGTTACTTGATGCTATGGCAAGATGATGATCTTGCCATGGGTTGTTTCGTTTTTCTCAGGAAATGGGTGGTGATTGAAAGGTAGCTTAACGCTGCCGATTGCAGGTAAGCTAATAATCTCTAGGTGAGGGATGGGGAGTTGATTAAGATAGATGGGTGGTTCTTTGGGTAGTTTAGAAGAACCCCCACAACCTCTGCGATATTAGAAATGGAAAACACCAAGAAAACGGATAGACGAAATATGTCTCAACTGAAATAGTTTACAAGAAGAAAGAAGTTGCACCGTCAACAGAAAGAAGTTGCACCGTTCCCCGGAAGGGAATAAAAGGTTGAAGGAAGGACTCTTTTAAAATACCTAATATTTCTGCTAATATTAAGCAAACGGAGGTGTATAACAATAACCAGGACATGGCAACCCGAGGAGAAGCCCCGAGGAAAATATGGAGCGATAACACCTACACTGGAAGGCAACTACTAACAGCGTAACCAGAACGAAAAGGGAAGGTTGAAATAAATGGCACCGCTATCGTATAACAGAGCCTTGCGCTCTTTGGAGAATAATGCTATAAATGCATTTCCAAGGCAACGCAAGACATCAGAACTTTTATCTTCGCCGATGTTCCTATTTTTCCATTTTCTTTTTTTTTTTACGAAGGCGAAAGTAGCGTCACTCAATGACTGTAGCTTGTAAGCGAATAGACGGAATGCCACGAAACTTCATGCACAAACTAGTGACAGATGAGCCTCTCGACAGGAGTATGCACACACGTAGAAAGAAAGGACAACAAGGTAATTATTTTCTTCGCCGCTATGATGAAAATAAGAACCAAACATAGGCGCCCTAGTCGAACAAGGTCTATAAAGGGTGAAGATTTATCAGCAGCATTGGGAGTTCTGTTTGGGGAGCTCCGAGAACTAGGACTTTGACAGTAATATAATTTTATTGTATTTCTATTAAATTGCACTTAATTTTACGTATCAGGTAAAATTCGAGAGAGAAGACATTTCAATCATATTTCTGTGTACTTCAGAGCACTTCTACCCAACAGCGACAATGGGAGCTTATAATAAGTTTTCCCCGCCAGAGGGAGGGGCATTGTATACCACGATAAATTGAGCTGGTGGTGTTCGATGAGAGGGCTAGAGGAGGGGTATTTTCAGGGTTTTTCTGATTTTGGACCTTGTTTTTTATGTATTTTATATCCAGCAAGCTTAAACTGCGTCCCTACAGTCCAATTAATTTATATATACAACGTGGCGCAAAATTAATCATCCAATTTTGTTTTTGAATTTATTTTTTTCAAATAAAAAAAGAAGATTTTGAGTGATGGAAATCTTTATTTGGATCTTTGCAATTTTTTCTATTAAGTGGAAAAGATAACATCCGTCAGGTGGCTGCCGCCAGTGTTGATGCAGATTTGCAGCCGTTTTATCGCATTTTCCATGACTTTCCGCAAGATTTCCGGTGATAACTGTTCGAACTCCTGCCATCCTCCTTAAGGCCTGCGATTGTCTGAGGCTTGTTGGCATAAACCCGCGACTTCAAGTGGCCCCAAAGAAGGAAGTCTGGGATGGTTAAATCGGGCGATCTTGCTGGCCATGTCAAAGCGCCAAAACGGGAGATTATGCGACCAGGAAACGCTTCTTTCACAATATCAATTGTGGCTTCTGCTGTGTATGCGATTGCACCGTCTTGTTGAAACCAATGTTCACCAAGCCCCGCTCACCCAAATCCGGGAGTAAGAAATCATTTATCATGGCCGTGTAGCGTTCGCCAGTAACAGTGGCCGTATTTCCGATGGCGTCCTCAAAAAAATACGGCCCAATCACTCCTCCCGCGTGAACGCCGTACCACACAGTGGCTTTGAGTGGATGTAATGGCTCTTCATGTATCACATGCGGATTTTCAGTGCCCTAGAAACGAAGATTTTGCTTATTGACGTAACCACTTAAGTGGAAATGCGACACGTCGCTCATGATGATTTTCGACACAAAATCGTCCTTTTCGTCGTTGAGATTAAGGATGGCTTGACAGTAACGACTGACGGTCAGCAAGCATTAAATGATGCACTGTTTGCTCTTTGTACGGGAACATGTGTAAGTCTTTTCACTTTTTCGCTGTAAGGTCCGTCGGGTGATGCCCAATTGCGTGGCCCGTCGTCCAGTTGATGTTTTCTCATTCTCAGCGACTTCGGCAGCCACAGCCGCGATTTTCTTGATCGAACGACCAGTCCGGTGGCACACACTCCCTACACGGTTTCCTGTGGTTCCAGTCTGTTCGAGTCGAGTAGCTAAGTGCCGGAATGATTGACCAGTTGGTGCGACACGATTAGGAAATCGACGTCGAAATTCATGCTGCGCTAACACCACCGACCTATTATTGGTCAAAAAAATCGACACAATTATTCCACGCTCCGCGCGGAGTATAGCGCTCCATTCCTTGTCTGTTTATATACTGCAGCTGTCTAGTTCACAAATATCCAATATGATTGACGTACAACGCCATTTACAAAAATTATAACATCTTCCGATATGATGATTAATTTTACGCCACCTTGTATATTATATATATATATATATATATATATATATATATATATATATATATATACATATATATATCATCATCATCATTATCGGCACTACAACCGGGAACCGGTCTTGGCCTTATTTAGCAAGTCCTGAGGCTTGTTAAATGTTCCATAATGACTTGTATTTTCCGGGCAAGGTCATTAGTCTTGCGCCGGAGGCTCCCCGATGGGGAATCGAACCCCGGTCTCCCGTGTGACAGGCGGGTATACTAACCACTATACTATCGAGGAGCCCGTCGGCTATATATATATATATATATATATATATATATATATATATATATATATATATATATATATATATATATATTGTGACGCATATGACAATCAGTACTGGAATCTTCGAGAAAGTCCGAAACAAAGTACTAGATTATTTTAGGAAGTACTGGAAAACTGGAATAGAAAAGTCGAGATTATGGAACGGACGGAAACGAAACGCCGAATCAGAATGAAGGAACGGTATAAATACGTCGCACACAGATCGTGGAGATGAGTAAGAAGTAGAAAGTGAAGCAAGCCATATGTGCGGAAGTAATAAGTAATGAGTAAGAAGTAAGCAGTAAAATAGCGAAGAAATCGTTATGTGTACGGTGAAAAGTAACGGTTGTTATAAACGGACTAATAAAGTGTCACATTAATTCAGAATCGATTTAACGGCTCTTATTTATTCAAAATAATTAATCCCGCGAATATATATATATATATATATATATATATATATATATATATTTTTTTTTTTTTTAGCGGGCTTAGGGTTCGCTGGATTAATTATGTTAAAATAAATAAGTGCCGTTAAATCGATTCTGAATTAATGTGACATTTTATTAGTCCGTAATAACAACCGTTACTTTTTACCGTGCACTTAACGTTTTCTTTATTATCGCTTCCGTAATTATCACGTATTTTACTGCTTACTTCTCGCTCGAGACTTATCGCTTGTTTCACGTTCTACTTCTTACTCCTCACTATGCTCTGTGTGCGGCGTATTTATACTGTTTCAGCGTTTCGTTTCCGTCCGTTCCATTGCCTTGAATGTTCTACCGTTCCTAGTCTCCAGTTTTCCATTACTTTATAGAATATTCTAGTACTCTGTTTCGGACTCTCTAGAATATTCTAGTACTGATTGTCATATGCGTCACACTACCCTCCGCCTAGATTAGTTCGTCCCGAACTAAGTTCACTGGTCTCCCGGGCCAACAAAAGCCGCCAGTCGGTCGCGATGCACCACTTTCATCTTGGCGTTCAGCGGTGGAAGTTCTTGACCTTCATCCAAATTTTCTACTGCTCTCCTTTTCGCGTCAGCTCTAGCCTGCCGCCATTCTTCCTTTTCCTGACGACGGAATTCCTCTTGCATTTTAGGGATCTCATGCGAATAGTATAAGAGAAAATGCATGTGCACACCCTTAAGCCCTTCTGGAGTTTGCACATCACGTAAGCGGTCTAGATCAACCGTATCCAACTGGTAGTTCCGCATCTTTTCAAATAACTGGAACAGTTTGTTCTTTGAAGCTGACAGTAAACACCAGCCTGCGTCGTAGTAATAGACTTTTCATATATCGTCGCACGTTAATTCTGGTTTCACGTGTTCTTCTCTATAGAACGCAATGAACGGCACCTCTAGCTATTGATTACGCCTACAATCTAGGGCTTGCTTGATCTTTCCCCCCGTATGTGGTGGCTTACAATAGCGGTCTCGACCTCCAACATCCGTTGATCTCTCTTGGTTAGAAACAGTTGATTTACAAAACGCATGTTTGTAAATCCATTCAGCTTCATCTTGTAGTTCATTGGGTCCCTCTGGAACAGGCGTAACCGGAACTTCGCGCAATTGCATTCGCTCAGGAATATCTGTTTTACGGATTTCACTGTCCAACTCAGTAAAGTGACCCCTTTCCAATTCATCATTGAAATGTTTTGCCGCCTCAGTTTCCCTGTGACTGCGTTCAGAGCGGCGTTCAACATCGTCTTCGTCGTCGAATAGCTGTTCGTCTATAGCCTCACGTGCTGAACCTTCATCGACGTGCTGTTCCTCTCCATCACTTTCTTCATCCTGTGTACGACGCAGACGCTTGGAACGCTTTCTGCCGTCGACTTTCAAACCAAGATTCTCTTCAATAAGGTCACAGTCGTCGTCTTCGTCTCCATCACTTTCTTCGTCCTGTGTACGACGCAGATGCTTGGAACGCTTTCTCCTTAGACTTTCAAACCAAGATTCTCTTCAATAAGGTCACAGTCGTCGTCTTCCAGTCGGTCGTCCAACTCATTATCATCATTGTAAATCCGTTTCAGGGAACGGCCTGAAGCATCAGTGTCTTCATCATCACTGCCGTCCTCTTCAATCGGGTTATCATCGATGATATCCTTCAGTTCTTCACGTAACACATCATCGTCATTTTCCTCCTCTTCCTCACCGCTGTCGGTGATAGCTTTGCTCTTCCTGAGTTTCTTCATTTCATGTGGCTCCAATTCCTCCTCATCCTCAGCTTCTTCTTCCGAGTCCCAAAATTCTATCATACACTGTCTTTGGGCATCCAATTTTGCCTTAAACTCTGCAGCTCGCGCGTCTAATTTTACAGCTCGTGCATCCAATTTTGCAGCTTGCGCATCCAATTTTGAATTTACGGTGTCGAATTTTGCATTAACATCTGTAACTTGTGCGTCCAATTTTGCCATCATAATCCTGAACATCTCCGAAATGTCCAACGGTTGCGAACTCTTCTCCGACTGTCGATCTGCCATCGTCACAATACACTTCCACAGACTTATTTATTTCACCAATAATTAATCCCACTTCTGACACCAATCTTCTAAATAAATAAGTGCCGTTAAATCGATTCTGAATTAATGTGACATTTTATTAGTCCGTAATGACAATCGTTACTTTTTACCGTACACTTAACGTTTTCTTTATTATCGCTTCCGTAATTATCGCGTATTTTACTGCTTACTTCTCGCTCGAGACTTATCGCTTGTTTCACGTTCTACTTCTTACTCCTCACTATGCTCTGTGTGCGGCATATTTATAGTGTTTCAGCGTTTCGTTTCCGTCCGTTCCATTGCCTTGAATGTTCTACCGTTCCTAGTCTCCAGTTTTCCATTACTTTATAGAATATTCTAGTACTCTGTTTCGGACTCTCTAGAATATTCTAGTACTGATTGTCATATGCGTCACAATATATATATATATATATATATATATATATATATATATATATATATATATATATATATATATATATATATATATATATATACATATATACATATATATATATATATATATATATATATATATATATATATATATATATATATATATATATATATATTGTAGTAAAAAAATAACAAATTGTACGCATAACTTATCACTAGACCTTACACTGTAAGCTCATCATTAATGTAAACCCATTGTGACTGATCTAATACAATAGCACGATAATGGATGGACTTCCGGTTCCTTGCCTTCTTCTTGTTCGAGCAGTCACGGCGGGTGGACGTAAGAATGAAATTAGAATTGCGAATGCCGATAATTTAATAGGTGTGGGGTTTACCACAAAGTAAGTAATAAAATTTCAGCGGATCATCAAACATACCATAATCGGATTAATCATCGATCAAAATGATGCCCGATAGACCCGGGAAGAACGAGATGACGGAAGCGCTGCACGAGGTAGGAATAGATGTCCCGACCACAGGCACGATTGGGCGAGTCCGGACAATATACAAGGAAGTGTTTGGTCATTCTGAGCTTGAAAATACAGACGAAGAAACTTCCGGAACTTAAAGTGTGTTCACAACTTCTGGCGGAGCACTCTCTTCTGACGGAGCGTTACTTCGGGTGGAGCCCCTACTTCTGGCAAAGCGCTCGCTTCCGACGGTGCACCGACTTCTGACCTGGCGGGCGATCAACTTCTGACGCAACTTCTGGGACCATTTCTGATGATGTTAAAGAACGAGAGCTCGCTCGACTGAAGAGAAGGAAACTTATTCGGGAACTGTGGAGGGAGCTGCAAGATATGGAGCCGGTTCCAGTGACTACAAAAAAAGGTGGACTTCAACGACATTGAGAATATAGACCCCTTTGTTCTCCGGCGACGACAATTATAGCATATGTAAGTGGATACCAGAATACGAGGATGTGGCCCAGTCGCTTTGTTGCGACGATCGCACCAAATACATCTGTGCACGTCGACTTTTGACCGGAACTTCCAAGGTACTTTTGAGAACCGTTCATGATGATTGCCAAGTTGAGTCGTCGATCACCACTAAAAGAGGAGTCTCTGCTACGTTATGTCCTATCCATGCAGGAAATCGTCTCGCATACAGACATCGACGATGCAGAATTACTTGAGTTTATCATCGAAGGTATTGCGGATACGTCATCAAGCACCTCAATACTTTACGTCGCCAAATCTGTACTGGAGCTAAAAAGGCTTGAAATTGTCGGTGCCGCTGCCGTCCTTTATGACCAAGGGAGGTTCGTCGTCTACGTCAACAGTGCCTACAAGTTCACCAAGAGGACGCAGGACTTATACAATAACATCTGCTAAAGAGCAAGAAAAGTGCTACAATTGCTCAAAATTCGGTCATTTTGCATCCAGCTGTCCAGAGAAGAAAATGCCACCGATGTTTCGATACTGGACATACTTATAGGAATTGCCCGAAGGTGAAGCCAAGGCGAGTTAATGCCGTGCACCCGGACAACAATGCCCTTAAAATCAACGATAGTGATGAAGAAATAATAACACCTTGGGGTGCCGTACAGCTGGTGAGCGTTTCCTTTATTTTAACAGAATATAAGTGTACTAGTTATAAAAATTTCTACTCTCTTTTGGATACCAGTAGGCCGGTTAGTTTTGTTTGGAAGTCATTGTTGCGTGAAGACATACCATTAAGAAAGTTCTCGTACTCCAACTATAAAGGATTAAGGAATGTCAAGTTATTCACTTATGGTACTGTTTATTGCCATATTATTCTTTCGGGTTTAAAAAGGAAAATTTCCGTTATGATTATTCCAGATGACCCTATGCGGGTACCTCTGTTGAGGGCGTGACGGTTTGCGAGTTTTTAACATTTCGCTACAAATGAATTTAAAGAGTATGTCTTCTCCGTAAAAATGTACTTCCAATGTTATTAAAAATATTGATTCTTGATTCTTGTTAAAGTTCTATGTATTATTGTGCTTACGCCCTTAGAAATGGGAATACATTCAGTTCTATTAGCTTGCCTAGTGAAACTAACAACACATATTTCATGAACAGTAGTATACTGTGCGATAGAAAAGTTGAGTATGATTCGGGTAGGGATGATTCTGCTCTCCAAGCTTGTGATGATGAGAAAGATAACAGTGTTTGCGAGATTTGCGCTACAGAACCCACTTTGGGTCAGGAGTTAAATATTGGCACCAATCTTAGATTAGGAATTTCAAAAAAAATTCGATCAGTCTTCGAGGACATATGTCTGTATTATGATGATTTGAAAGCTAAACCTCCAGACTTTGAAATGCATATTCGGCTTACGAATAATACCCGTTTCTTCTGTTCGCCCCGCCGATTATCCTTCGCTGAGAAGCAAAATGTGAACGATATTATGAGAGATCTTAAGGCTCGAAATATTATAAAACCGAGTGATTCCCCATATGCATCGCCCATTGTTCTAGTGAAGAAAAAATCTGGAGAAACCCGAATAAGTGTAGACTATCGTGCATTGAATAAACTTACAGTCCGTGATAACTACCCTCTCCCACTAATTGAAGATTGTTTAGAGTACCTTGAGGGAAAAAAAATGTTCACATTGTTGGACCTTAAGAGTGGATTCCACCATGTTAAGATGTCACCTGATTCGCCTCACTAGACTTCTTTTGTTACTCCAGGTGAACAATTTGAGTTTCTGAAGATGCCCTTTGGGCTTAAAAATGCCCCGGGCATTTTCAACGATTTATTTCTAGAATTTTTAGGCAGTTCACTGAGAACAACCAAATTATGTTGTATATGGACGATATAGTCCTGGCGAGTACTAACATTGATGATCATCTTCAGCTATTAGAACGCGATCTTCAGTGTATATCAGAAAACCATTTATAGATTAAGTTGTCCGAGTGCCGTTTCGGGTATGCTACGATAGAATACCTTGGGTATAAAGTAACTAAATGCGGTATCCAACCGAGTGACTCTCATCTTAAAGCTATACTTAACTACCCGGTGCCAAAAATTCGTGCATTCGTTCCCTGGCTTAAGTTCTTATTTCAGACGGTTTGTTTGTTCATTCTCCCGAATAGCTAGGCCTTTATATAATCTCTTAAAGAAAGACGCCCCGTTTAATTTCACCACTGAATGCGTAACCGCCTTTCAACGGTTGAAGGGTTCTTTGGTTTCGTCTCCGGTGTTAGCTATTTATATACCAGATCGGGAGACAGAACTTCATTGTTATGCTAGCGCACTTGGTTATGGCGCTGTCCTCCTGCAGTGGCACGTTGACAATAAGTTCCACCCGTGGCCTGCTTTTCTAAAAGCACTACACCACAGGAACCACGGTACCACAGCTTCGAACTCGAGACCCTGGAAATAATTTCTGCTCTTCGACGTCTTCGCGTTTATCTGGAAGGAATTCCGTTTACTGTGGTTACTGATTGTAGCTCTCTTAGCCTTACACTTAACAAGAAAACCGTTAATCCAAGAATCACGAGGTGGACGTTAGAATTAGAGAACTACAACTATAAGGCCTGTGGCGGTGCCGCCAAACCCCACGGTACACTTACCTAAAAAACCCCATTACCTCATCCCAAGACGCATAAGTTTTCGCCAATGCAATCGCATTAGGCACCTGAAAATGCTTCACGCATTAAAGAGATCAAATCTATGATCTTTAAGTCCATGTAAAGAAAACTTACCTTTCATGCATTCTCTTTGCATACCAATCCTCTGTAAGATTTCTTTATTGGCTTATCAGGAATTCGAAACCAATTTCGGCATCTACATTGCCAAGCAAATCTCCCTAGACAAATTCCTGAAAACAGAAGGATTTGAATACATACTTTGTAACCTTCACCAGGGATCATAAATATTGCGCCGTCTATTTTCCAACTTCGCCATGTGCACGATAAACTTCTTTATGTACACATTGGCCGACGACCTTTTTCTCCCAACAATAAAATTCTCTGACTCCCACAATGTGCAAACCAAAGCAAATACGCATTCCACGTCTCTTGGCATCAATTGAATTCAAAGCATAAACAATGCAAATATAGAATCCGTTTCCCACAAACGGATTTCCCTTCATATACAAATGCTAGCAAGGGATTTGTTTCGTCCACCAACCAATTAGCACCTTTCCCAATGTCTATTCGTATATTTACACAAGGGCATCATTCATCTAAGACTTTTATGATGCCCTCGTCTCATCTTTTCTTTTACCACATTTCTTCGCTGTATCGTCGTCTATTTATTTAGACGCGATGCACTCCATAGACGACACAGCATACTCTTTTCGATCCTTTTGTCTTTACCGCCTGTCTGCTTCGTTTACCCATTGCCCTCGAGCACGTGTAAACCACACAGATTTGAACGATCGCGCACATACCACCATGATCACGATGAGCGAGTGAGCTCTGCACGAGCAAGATATCGCTGAGTCTTATCCCAACCACTAACCGGAGCGGTCGTCGTCCACCCCCTTTAGCGTGTGCATCGGAGTGCACACGCCCCGTAATCGTGTTCGTCCCTTTTTTTACGCTGTCGAGTCCAGAGTCGCGTGCCACAATAATGTATTCGGCCAGTGTAGTGTCCCATATAGAACAATTAAATAATCATTGCCCCCCTCGGGGCGCTTCTTGCAAATTTTTTAGAATAAAATAAAGAAATATCAACGACCAGCAATCGAGTGTTTCATTTAATTTGTTGCCCGCGGACGCTGAGTTGGGATGCCTGGTTGCGTTTTTTTTCTCTTCCGGGTGATCAGTGCGTTGTCTTTCGTTAGTGTTGCTTGCTCTGGGAGAACGATCAGCAGCGGAACAGTGTTAAGGAGTTGTGGGGACGAGGTAGAACCCTCGCCCATGCTGGCGTCACGATCTCGCCACCCACAGACCAAACATCGTAGTGAAGTTAACATGAGTCAAGCAGATGCGTTAAGTAGATGTTTTATGGTTGCCGCAGTTAATTCCGAAGACATAGACTTCCAATTGAGAGCAGCCCAAAATCGTGATCGGATTATTTCATGCCTAAGGGATAAACTAGGTGAGGAGGATTCTACATCGTTCGCCCTCCATGATGGTGTTGTCTTCTGAAGGCATAAGTCTCGTAGACTCCTCTTTTATGTCCCGACCGAGATGGAAACAAATCTAATTACGCATGTCCATGAAAGCATTGGCCACTTGAGTGTCATGAAGTGCTATTACCAAATCCAACAGAACTATTGGTTCTCTGGCATGAAGAGCAAATTGAGAAGTTTGTAAGAAATTGTATTCGGTGCATTATGTACTCATCGCCTACAAATTCTGTCGAACGTAATTTATTTAGTATTCCAAAGCAGCCGATCGCCTTTCCTACTTTACATTTAGATCACTTCGGACCTTTACCTGCTGTTCAGTCAAAGAGGAAGCATATTCTTCTGGTAGTTGATGCGTTTACAAAATTTGTCATATTGACGAGTACGAAAGAGGTGTGCGCTGCCCTCTGTAAATACTTCGAGTACTACAGCAGGCCCTTCAGAGTAATCACGGACAGAGGCACTTGTTTTACTTCGCTGGAGTTCAGTTCATTTTTATTGGATAAGAATGTCACACACGTTAAGGTGGCAATTCAGTCGCCGCAAGCGAACGGACAGCTAGAAAGAGTGAACAGGGTGTGGATGGGTATGTTAGGAAAGGTAAGCGATGCAATCGATCACGGTGATTGGGTTCAAAAGTTATCTCTCGTAGAGTATGCTTTAAACAATACCATGCACAGGTCTATCCACAATACACCTAGTAGGCTTCTGTTGGGGTTGATCAACGTGGTCCTAACATTGATAAACTGGCAGAGTGCCTTGAAGAAAACCAGGTGACTCCCCTGTATCGGAATCTGACTGAAGACAGGGAAAAAACGTCTAAAGCTATATCTGAAGCCCGGTAGTATAACCTGAGGAAGTTTGAAGAGCATCATCTTCCCATGCCCCTGTATGAAGAGGGAAATTACCTAGTCATCAGAAATATTGACACTGCTAGTGGTACCATTAAGAAATTAATTCCGAAATATAAAGGCCCCTATGTGGTCCATAAGGTATTACCACATGACAGATATGTGATTACAGACATCGAAAATTGTCGAATTACACAGTTGCCATATAATGGTGTCGTCGAGGCTAAAAACATCCGCCTTTAGAGGACTAGTGCTAGCTGATTGAATTGAAAGTTTTCTTAGGAACACATATTATTGAGTTTAAGCACGAAAATTTTTGTTAAATCGTGTAAGATCGTAGTCGATCTATGGTAAATTGTCAGGTTGACCGAGTTGTAGTAAAAAAATAAAAAATTCTACACATAACTCATCGCTATACCTTACACTGAAAGCCCATCATGAATGTT